>CM036940.2:88786731-89097230 GCA_020352615.2 Yoshiicerus persimilis
AATAAAAAGAAGAGCCCGAACAATAGACTCGGATACTTTGGATCTCCTCTCAAAGCATTATGGAATGGGAGATTGGTTTTTGTTGGTTCAACTTGGCCGAAATATGGACCCTATCACATTCGGCGAATTGCTAAAGGATTTAGCTGGGAGTATAGAGGGAAGCAAAGAGAAACTCTTATATGCCTAATTGCATTGCAAATTGAGCACTACTGATGTAGAATCCTTATATTTAGGATTATATTATACCTTTAAGCATTTTGTATTATTGTATTCATAATTATATAGGTATAGTTGCATGTCAGAAAAATGCTCTCATACAATTGCAACAATATTTTATAGAATTTTTTCCTGATTTTTACTGCTTAAAAGTCACCAGTATTTTTAGAGTATTACGCTGTTTGCTCTTTGATGATAAATTTGTAATTTCCGTCAGAGCTTTATGGTTTTTCTATTTAATTGAGTCAATACCATTTTATGAATTAAGGCCGTATTGTACATTTGTAAAATTAAACTAGTTAGTTAATTTACTTTTTTGTATATTCAATTCCACAGCTTTACTGAATATATTTTTTGTATAATTTAAATTAAGAAAAGTATATTTATTTGGCACATAGCATAGTACAGTTACGTTTTATTATTGTTATCTGGAGACATTTCTTCTGTAATGTGTTCTTTGGTTGAAAGGTTCAATGTAAGCAGTATTATGAGTAATAATTATTATGTACATAATAAAAATAATTAAGATATGTGTGCATAAAAATTGAAATAGTTCTTTGGAATTCTTCATTCCATATCAAAGAATTGCAAAGCCTTACAAAACAGCAAACAACGCACCGCAAATCCTTTACTAGTATTTATTAAAAATCATGTTTAGCTGTTGAATTATACACATATTCCTTTTACAGAAATAAGGAGTCATTCTAATCATTATCAATGTAGTTGCAAAGGATTAGGATTAGTCTTTTAGGCCTGCAACAAAACTAATAATAATTTTGTATTTCAAAAACATTTGCCTGATTTTTCCCTTGGCGCCCTATGTGATAAAAAAGCTTTTAAGTCCAAATGTTGGAATAACCACAATATAAATAAACATGCCAGAAATTTACTACAACCATCTGGATTATTCCCATATTTTATTTTCTGACCACTAAGTTCAATAATTCAAGAATATACATGTATGAACAAAATACAATTTTATATTCTTACAATATTTTTATTATTTTACTTCGACATGATGTAAACAGCTCTTAAATTCTGTTTTAATATATGTATGAAATTATAAATAGTAATAATATATATAGTAGAGTCCACAGAGTACATAAAATAATTTCAGATCAGAATTCAGAGTAGAATAAATAATTTCAGAGAAAATTTCAGCTTAGAATAAACAATCCGAAGTAATAATGAAACATAAATGACTAATGACAATTCAGCTTATCGGTACTGCAGTAATAATGGCTCAACCACAATTCTTTGTAAAATGAGTTCTGTACTCACATTGCTGTAATGCCACTTGTATCCTGTTTGTTATCGCATCAGCATATTTCAAAAGCAACAAATACAATGACATTTATTTCAGACAGACTACTAATGGCATATGATAAAATAGTACACTTATGAAATGAATTATGGACACTTTTATGGAGATAAATAGAAAAGCCAATAAGAACTTTTCCATCTTCACAAATTCAGAATATGTGATGAAATGGAGATACAGTTAAGGCACATCTGTCCACAAAAGAAACGCATTTAAAATTTTAGGGAAAATTTTTAGGATTGAAAAGTGCTTATGGATGGACAGATAACCAAGCTATTGCTCAAATGCCCCCACATCTTATGGGCACAGCGCAGAAGTTGTTGGACATCTTCCGTCATAAATCAGCAGTCACACAAGGCGTAAGTGATGATGCTGGAGTTTTAGATTTCAAACTTTTCATGACTAATTTGAAAAATTATTGCTATAAATCTAAAAGAATCACGGAAGTGCATGAAAGAAGACTCAAAGAGAGAAAATTCATTGACGGCGAGTCAGTGGAATCTAACTCATTTGGAATTCTCGCTTTCTGCGATTTGGTTAACAAAGACATGAGCGAGAAAGACAATGTTACTCATCCTATAAGAGGTTTTCCATACACATTAGGAAAATTATAATTCGGACCCCCAAAGAACCCAGGATACATATCACAAGTTAGAAGAAGTAGCCAGATTTGCTTTTCTGGTCGAAAAAAAATTTCTATTAAAACCTATGAGCAGTACGACTCAATTGCTAATTCTTGTACAGCTCTACTGTCAAGTATAGAAGCTTTGGAATTAACTAAAGGGCAACAATAAAAATAATAATAAAGTCAACAATAACAGATTCAATTTTGTGAAAGATTCAATAATTATCGAGGCATTAATAACAAATAGTGGCAGAATAACAATAACTATTATCGAGGCAAAAACTATCGCGGAATTTCCTAGGTAGATTTAACTATCACAGAGGTCATCATAACGGTAATAACTGCAATCGGGACAATAGGCCACCTGGCCTTTATGTCACATATTTGGCTAGTGATACTGTCACATGCCAATTATGTAATACCCCCGACCTTAAGCCCCTACATGTTTCAATAATAAGGGAAACCGGTTTATATAAAAGTGGAAAAATACCATTCTAACCAACCTACAAGCCGAACATAACCATGCCATAATAAATTCCATAACTGATAGCAACAAAAGAGTCACAAATTTTAAAACCTATAAATGACAGATGCCCATCAAATAGCATTTGATACGTTACAGTATAAAAAACCCCGTTCTTCACTATTTTAACGAGCAAGTTCTCCAGACTTTTTGGTATTGCCATCACTTGATTACGGATCTGACATTTCCAGAGCACAAAAGACGATGAAATATTGGACCCTCTTATTTTGAAGTTACGAGCTCATCGTAAAACAAAAATGTTAAAACATATAAGATAATAATACTACAGTTTAATAATAATATATTTTGTAATTAATAATTTTAAAAATAATAGTTTTGGTAGTTCCCAATTCTTTGCAGCAGAGAATTTTATAAGCTCACCATGATTCGCCAATGAGCGGTCATCCAGGTTTTCATAAAATGTATAATAAAACAATAAGAATTACAATTTTTTGGAAAAATGTATCTACCTATATTTTAAATTATACTATGAGTCGTATTACATGTGCGAAAAGAAGACCTTGATAGAGACCCATTGGAAATTTCATCAACCTTCTTCAGAACAGTAATAAGTGTTATCAGCCTCTTCCCGACAACATTAATTGGAAACTCCTAAATGTTATCAATAATTGGCACTTTTAATAAATTTATAATAGTGAACTTTGAAATTTGCTAATTCAAAAGCACTAGTAAAAATATTACACCGTGACGTATTTTAGTTACGGTACGCCTACATAAATATTAATGGACAATAGTAAAATTAATCGTACTGGAATTCTTACTTACCTTAATAAATTGATGGACATAGAGATTTGTCAACATAAATATTGAAAATAGTAGCCCGACTCACACAACTCAACTCCAAACATTTAATTAATTATTTACTGAATAAAAACACTATTGTAAATGATGTAAAGGCCAATGACCATATCGTCGAACAATAAAACCCTATCTGAAGAGTATTTATGTTACTCCATATACTCATCCAAGCAATGGAGCTGTAGAGATATCCCATCGCCTCGTACAAGACACGGTCACTAAGTATGTGAAAACTACACACACTGATTGGGACGTTTATCTGTAATCCGTGGCTCTTTCGATCAATTTATTGCGCTGTTAACTTCACTACGAATGTTTCTCCATTCTTATTATATAATCGTTATATAATCCATCCAATTAATGTTAAACTTGATCAAATTTAAATTCCTTACTTGATGAACAGTAAGGCAATTCAACTTTGCACGAAAAAATAAAACGAAAACTAATTACCACAATAAAACTCGACAATTTATGTAAAATTTTGGAGATTTAGTTATGCTGCGAGTTCCACAAAATAAAAGAGGCTTTTCGCGAAAATTCCACTTTCGTTTCACTAACCTTTATCGTATTATAAATGTCTTATCACCGCAAAATTATATTATTATATCTGAAAGTTCCACTTAAATTGTTCTGCTTAAAGTCCGGGTTAGTGGGTTAAAATTTTACCTATGTGGTCAAGATACTAAATATACCAGAAGACGGGAGTGAAGCTGAAAATGGAATTGCAACAGAAGCAGAATCAGTCGCAACTCGGAATTGTTTCTACTTTATTCAATCCTACGTTCTACCAAGACGTTAAAGCGGCAGGAAAACCAGTTTTGCGAGTCAAGAAGAAAAAATCTCTTCTTCCCCCGTAACCAACATTACAAAATTCTTGCAGCTCCGTATACAACATGCTATGGTAGAATTGTAAAACAGACTAGGAATTACTTATTTAATACTACCATTTTACTATTTATATATATTTTATTACTTAAATATATAACGGCAGATGCTACCTTTTAAGAAAAAGGGATGTTGTAATGCAATTTTATGTTCTACGTAACTCTTAAGTTAAGTCAATGCTCCGAATGCATTATGCACCTTAAATACTACCTGTATATCTATTTTACAATGATGAACCTAGATCATCTACGTCTACGTCTTACATCATTCCACGACTTTTCAAATCAGAAAACAGTTCACCTCACTGAATTTTCACATTTCGGACTGATGAAATCGCGACTTTTTACATCCTGACTTTTGACATCACGGACTGTTCAAAACGCAACCTTTCACACCACAGACTTTTTCCCTTACAACTATTCCCGTCACAATTGGCGAATTTTCCCCTCGCGACTGTTCCCATCACAATGCTAATAGTTGATTTTTTCCATTTTTTGCTAAAAATCGTAATTATATCAAATTACTTTTAATCTGGAAAAAGCATAGAACACTGACGCTACTTCTCAGTCGCAGTTAAGTAAAATCGGGGTAGGAATAGTCGCGGATGGATAAAATCGGGATAGGAATAGTCACGGATGGATAAAATCGGAGTACGAATAGTCGCAGATAGGTAAAATCGGGGTAGGAATTAGTGGTCGGACCGTTTCGTTTAATAAACCGGTTATTTTCGTTTATTTCGTTTCGTTTCGTTTCGTTTATCGAAAATAAACGAAACGGTTTCATTTTTAAACGAAACGAAACTAAACGGTTTTAGAAATAAACGAACGGAAACGAAACGGTTTTTAAAATAAACGAAACGAAACGAAAAAATTCGGTTATTTTCGTTTATGCGTAAAACCTGAGAAATGAAATTCTATTTAGCGCGAGATGCATAAATAATAGTACAATCTTTACTTGGCTTGTTAGTTAAAGTTAGTTCAACTTACCTCTTGCATTAAATACCCAATAAACCACGAACAGAAAAATTACGAACAATTTACGTAGTCAACGTAGTTTTTACGTGTTTGTCACATAAGATACTTTAGTATTCCGCAGTTTTTACATTACATTCGTACTGGAAAACTTCAGTACCGAAAATGACACTAAAGTTACATAGCTTTTACGTATTTTGGCCCATAGAAGTATGTTAATACATTAAAGTGCGTAACTCCTACGTAATATTAAAGTGTTTTGAGTTGCATCAACTTTAGGTGACATTGTAAGCGTAATTTCGCCGCTATTTTGAAGTAGCTTTAGGCACATCGATTTTTAGTGTTCTATGTAACGCAATAATTACGTAGTTCTTCAAGAATTTTAAAATCTGTTTTATAGGCGGAGCATAAAAATCATGTAATCTATGTAGTTTTTGCGTACTCAATCCTACTGTGTCACAATGTTCTCTAAAGTCCATAAAAATTACATAATGGTAACGTAATTTAAAACCCAAGCCATTATAAAATTCGTTACGCACGTATTCATTGGAAAGTTGACAGTTGACACTTTGAACACACTTTGAAGAAATTCACTTGGTCTGCGCTGCAGGATAATTCTTGTTGAACCCGAAGAATATACTTCAAAATATGGTAAGTTTAGCAAAATTATTGTGTTAAATTCTTCTTAAATAATTGTTAATATTATTTGATTATTTGCTTACTTAAATCTATTATTTGTTACAGGTGATTTTCAAGAAATCCAATACGGACAGCTGTATACGTCACCCAAATACTTTTCCCGTTTAATAAAGGTAATCTAAGAATTATAAGCTAAAACATCATTAATCTATATATAACTATTACGGTTGCTTTTATAAATATATACGAAATACTAAAACATAAATATGTGTCTAAGTATAATTTTTATTTTTCTAGAATTCGAAATTCGATTTGGGGACCTAAGTCGGCTCAAGAAAATTAAAATTTTTCAGGACCTGAAGATTGGTTTTTGTAAGTATTACATTCGTTTAAATGAAATATTTTTCTTATTTGTCGATTTGTATTAGAGTTCCATTAATAAAATGTATTATTGTAATGTGAAAATCTATTTTTGTTTGTTTATTAATCATTTGCATACCGTAGTTTACTAGTAAAAAAGATGCATCAAAACTACGTAATAAGTACAAATAATTACGTACCAAGTACGTCTTGGAAGGGATGTAACATCTACATTACTATTGTTACCACAAAACTATGCATAAACTACATAAATGCACACATCAAAAATACGTAGCTAAGATGTATTTTCCACTACGTGACAATTCCGTAATGATGAAGACAGTTTTAATGCGTAACTTTTCTTAGGAGAAAAACAATATCCTAAAGCGGACAAGATCTCTGTGATAAATACGTTTACTAACTACGTCGAAGTTATGTAATTTTTATGTTTTGTGGTTTGTTGGGTACTATTTGACTTATGGATCTATAAGGAAAACATATTTTAAAATGCGTTTGATTAATTAGTTTGATACATCAATTGAACTAAAACCTACACCTAGAGCACTAAAATGTGCATCTGCCTTAAAACATGACTTCAAAATATATACCCTATTGTTTGAGCTGAAATGAAGAAAGTAGCACTGATTTACAAATTTGTTTTGTTGGTGATTTTGAAAAACCGAAGATGGTTTTTACAATTTATCTCCTTAAGTATCTGCTCAAACAAGGTTGTCTTTCACTTTAATTAAATTGTAATAGTAAATTTGACAAAATATTACTTTCCTTCTTTTCATTTAATATATTACATTCGATAATCCTATGTTTGGGCATAAACATTATGTAAAGTAAAACTTTGAATAGTGACAACTTTTATATTTGGCAAAACCGTTTAATTCGGTTCGTTTCGTTTATTTTCGATAAACGAAACGAAACGAAACGGCTTTAAAAATAAACGAAACGAAACGATTTTTAAAATAAACGAACCGAAACAAACGTTTTCGTTTCGTTTTTGAAAAATAAACGAAACGAAACGAAAAAACCTTAAACGAAACGAAACGGTCCGACCACTAGTAGGAATAGTCGCAGATAGATAAAGTCGGGGTAGGAATAGTCGCGGATGGGTAAAATCGGGGTAGGAATAGTCGCAGATAGATAAAGTCGGGGTAGGAATAGTCGCGGATGGGTAAAATCGGGGTAGGAATAGTCGCAGATAGATAAAGTCGGGGTAGGAATAGTCGCGGATGGGTAAAATCGGGGTAGGAATAGTCGCAGATAGATAAAGTCGGGGTAGGAATAGTCGCAGATAGGTAAAATCGGGGTAGGAATAGTCGCAGATAGATAAAGTCGGGGTAGGAATAGTTGCGGATAGGTAAAATCGGGGTAGGAATAGTCGCAGATAGGTAAAATCGGGGTAGGAATAGTTGCGGATAGGTAAAATCGGGGTAGGAATAGTTGCGAATGGGTAAAATCGGGGTAGGAATAGTCGCAGATAGGTAAAATCGGGGTAGGAATAGTTGCGGATAGGTAAAGTCGGAGTAGGAATAGTTGCGGATAGGTGAAGTCAAGGGTGGGTAACGTTTCTCGGTAGGTACCATCGCGTTACCATTCTTTTAGTTTACAGCGTTACTGTACTTTGTATTCTTATTTACGTAATGTAAGGCTAGATTATAACCCGATAAATACGGCTTGCATTGTTCACTTATCAGTGCATGTAATCGACAGCATAAATCACCTCGTCCTACGTTTTTATTCTATTAGGATTTGGACTCATCGTTTCATATCATCTAAACTTTACACTATCATCCTAAAAACCTAAAAAGAAGCCCAAGAATATAAAACAGCAATTCTGCCGTACTTCGTACTGGGATGTGTTCTACAATTATACAAATTTGCATGCTGTTCATGGTGAATGATTATACCTAGGTATCGCTAATGTAATACATATAAAACAAAGTCAAGGGTTCTTGCTTCGCAATTTTAGAAAAACTGTTTTTGGTATCACAACTAAGTTGTCAGTTGAACAGACTGATCGAGATCGAGCAGTCTGTGGATGCACAGCTTTTTGTAAAGGTTAACAAACAGCAAAACACGGCTTTTGCAAATATCTACGAAAATGGATAAGCAAGTTATTATAGATTCTCTGAAGAGTTTAGTAAATGTTAATAAAGTTTGTATAGACAATAACGTATTTAGACTGCATTATCGTTTTACATTTTTAATCCTAATTGCATGTTCAGTTTTAGTCACATCTAACCAATACATTGGTGACCCAATTAAGTGTATTAGTGATGCAACGATTTCAAATATAATGGATACCTTTTGTTGGATACATTCCACGTACACAATAGGAAAGAGAGACCCTGTAACGAAAAAAGTGGCCTATCAAGGTTAGAATTTAAATCGAATTAAAAATTGAAATCAGTATATTCTGGAATTCGGTATTAATAGTATATTTTATATTAATTCTAACCCAAATTTTCCCTATATTGTGTAAGAAAAGCCGTAACAAAAACTCTAAACGTGTTTATTACTGAAATTTAGATGCTGGTGAAGAAGACTTACTGGATATAGAAGTTTCTGCTCATCCAGGAATACATACTTTGAGGAAACACGATAAATTGGACTATCAAACGTATTATCAATGGGTTTGGATCATTTTACTATTCCAGGCAATGTTATTCTATTTGCCACATTCGTTGTGGAAGATTTGTGACGGAGGAAAAATCAAATCCCTTGCTTCCGATATGATCAATACACATGTGCTTGCAGAAGACAAGAAATCGGAAAAGAAAAAAATTATCACTGATTATTTTGCCAAACACAAAGGCCGGCACACAGTTTATGGTATCCAATTCTTCCTTTGTGAGGTTCTCAATTTTCTAAACGTCATTATTCAGATTTTCGTCACGGATGCCTACCTTGGGAATGAGTTTACACAGTACGGACTGGAAGTTTTAAGTTTGACTCAGAGGAAACCATATTTCAGGAGTGACCCAATGGCTAGGGTGTTTCCTACGGTAACTGCGTGTGAAATTAACAGATTCGGTCCAAGTGGGAAAATTGTTCCTCACGATGCTCTCTGTATTCTTCCTATCAACATTCTCAATGAAAAAATATACATAATTTTGTGGTACGCAAATCTTACCTATTTATTACTTAATATTTACACACATGATAACAATTACCAATTGTGATAACTATGTCATCAAAGTTCCAGTGTAATATACCTAAATGTAACGTATTTTACAAGTCATTACCACTTTCTTATCTTTTGCGGTCAGGACATAAAAATATGATTATTGATTTATTGCTTTTTCTACAGGTTTTGGTTTGTCTTCATTGCAACAGTGTCAGCTTTAACTATTATATTCCGAATCGCTGTCAATTTAATCCCGAGCTTTAGAAAATATCAAATAGAAAGAAGAGCCGGACCAGTAGATTCGAATACTTTGAAACGCCTCTCAAGGCATTATGGAATGGGAGATTGGTTTTTGTTGGTTCAACTTGGTCGGAATATGGACCCCAGCATATTCGGCGAATTGCTAGAATTGCTAGGCTCGGAGTTAGTTCCGAGAATAGATGAGAGTAAAAAGAAGCTCTTAGATCCTTAATTGAGCACTGCTGCGCACAATCCCTATATTTTTACGTTTTATGTAAAACCATTATGCATTTTGTATTATTGTATCCATAATTATATAATTCTATGTCGGAAAAGATTCATTCAATTACAACAATATTTTTTATAATAATGATGTTTTTACTGCTAACAAGTCATCGGTATTTTTAGAATATTACATTGTTTGCTCTTTGATGATAAAATTGTAATTTCCTTGCAATAAGAGTTTTATGGTAATTCTATTTGATTAAGTAAATACAATTTTATGAATTAAGGTTGTCGTGCATTGTAAAACTAAACTGGCAAACTAATTTACTTTTTGTATTTAATTCGGCAGCTTTACTCAATTTAATTTTTCGTACAATTTAAACAAAGAAAAGTATATTTATTTTGGCACATATCTGTAGTTATAGTTTCGTTTTATTATTGTTGTTATCTTGAGACATTTCCTTTGCAAAACGTTCTTTGTGTGGAGGGTGCATTGTGTGCAGTATTATATGTAATAATTATTATGTACAACATATTAAACAGAATTAACATATTTATGTATAACCATTAAGCCTGTCTTTTGGGATTCTACATTGCATATTGAATATCAATGAATTGCAAAGCCTTTCAAAACAGCAAACAACAAAACGAAAATCCTTTACTAGTATTAAGGGGGACGAATTCCTGACGACAGCCTGACAACAGGACGGTCATTTTCGGTGTAAAAAATCGGTTTGTAAAAAATGCTAAGGCTTTGTGAGGACTCTACCTACAAATATTAAAAAAATATCAGGAGGACCGCAAATATCTGTGCTACAATAATCTAGAGAGATATTGCCAATTTTGGCCCTTCTTGTAGGAAATATAAAATTATTTCTGAAAGAATATGCAATTTTACGATAATTTTTAAGAAATAATTTTATATTTCCTACAAGAAGGGCCAAAATTGGCAATATCTCTCTAGATTATTGTAGCACAGATATTTGCGGTCCTCCTGATATTTTTTTAATATTTGTAGGTAGAGTCCTCACAAAGCCTTAGCATTTTTTACAAACCGATTTTTTACACCGAAAATGACCGTCCTGTTGTCAGGCTGTCGTCAGGAATGCGTCACTCTTAATGAACAATCATGTTGAGCTGTTAATTTATAGTATATACATATTTTTTAACAGAAATAAGAAATCCTAATCCTTAGCAAAGCTGCAAATAATTTTGTACTTCAAAAAATTTACAAAATGTTTTTCTTGGTGTCCAATGCAATAAAAAAGTTTTGAGTCTAAATGTTGAAATACCCAAATATATATACATGCGAGACATTTCCTAAAAATGTAAACTACTCCCCTATATTTATTTTTAAACCACTACGGACTTCAATGGGCTCTTGTATGATTACTTGTATGATGTATGTATGATTAGAGAGATCTTACAAAAACTGTATTATTTGGGGTGACTTTATTAGATGGAGAATAAGTATCAAAGTAATCACGGTTTCTTACGGAGTGCTAATGCATTAGATAACGGAAATGATGACGATTACGGCAATGACTACCACCACGAGCACCACCCCCACCACCATCTCCACGTGCTTGCAAAAATAAACAGTTAGTTAGCCAAGTATTCAAACGCAAATATAAGAATTCATTTAAAAAAGCCTTACTGTCGATTTTAATGCCGCCAAAGCTGACTCCGTTGCAGTTGTATCGTCCGCCATTTGCAACACCTCGTTCTTCTATCTAAAAAATGCAATAGTGAAATTAAAAAACACTTCTATAATTGTAAAATGACATAAATTAATTGTGTTATTTTAATTACTTTTGCCACGATTGTTGATTAGTTCTACGTTAACTCCCCTGCTTTTTGACCACAGCTAACAAACCGTCGGGCATCTGAATCGGAAGTATTTTATGTAGTGATAGTATTTGAAATTTAAAATTGAAATATTCGAGTACAGAAATCCATTTAAAAAGATCCCACGTTTAGCTAAACATAATAAATTATGTTTAAGAATAGTTTAGTCATCTTGCAATTTCTCTAATTCAAATATAACAATTGTTTTTAAAGTTTCTATAATAACTTTATTGTTATCTTATCTTTTTGACACATCCGTGTGTATCTTTAATAATTTTCGAATTTTGATTATTATTTACTGGCAATGAAGTGGCGTCAAAGTACCCTGCTTCTTCTCAAAGGTGAGCGAAGTCTGACTTTTGGTCTTTTGTGAAAATTCGAAATACTAGTTTAAATACACAACAATAATGCGTTTTATCTGGCCAACACTGATAACTTTATTAATTGCGTTTAAAAGCTTATTTTTGTTTTTAATAAAATATTGATAATTTACCTTTGCTAGGACAATCTTTGCTTTCGCTGGCTGTAAATACAAAAAGAGTAATTAATTTCTGTAATAAGTGTTTAAAATAAATGTTCAAACTAACTGTTTTTTAATTTGCCAATAGCAATTATAACCTAGTCACAATGGTTAGGAGGACCAAAATCTCTGAAATACTAAATCCAAGTGGATAAACAAAACAGAAAATAAATTGATGAATGAAGGTTTCCAGTATTTCAAAATGTATTTTTATTGCTCAAACTAAATGATTGCCCAGTCATTAGGGAACTATGGCCATTGAGCTTCAATTTGAAATAATTTGTGAACATTCGACTCATTAGTGACATTAGCGAGTTATCTTTCCAATTTAGCTTTAGGCTAATAGCTTACACCCACGCGGCTACATTATTGCTTAAAATAGTGAATCAAAATGTATTTTAAACTTTATCACTTTAATGGGTTAGTAATGACAGTAATTTAGACATGAAATTCTGTAATTAGTACAATACAAAATTATCGTACAATGTGCAGAGTACACGAGAATTATTGTGGTCTAGTATTTTCACTTTAGTTCCGCATTCTGTCTGAAATGAGCCATTAACTAATAGTTTGTTAGATTCGAACCGAAACAACACAAGGGTTACGTATCCAATATCTCCTGTAATTCTCAATTCCTGTAATTTGCTTAACTAGATTAAACTAAATTTAAAATTCGAAAAATCAATTACAATTATATTTTATGTTAACTGATATTTTATTATTATAAATCCAAATTGTCATTATTCAGAGTAGGTGAATTTTATTGAACTGTGGAACCAATCGATCTAAATAGATTAAATTGTTTACATCCAAGCTTAATTCTCCTTAATAAAAGTCAAATCAGAGTCGACTCACCCCGAGATGAGAAAGACGATTGAAGGAAATAAGTGAGAAGGAAAATATTCATTTGGACATGGCTTGGATTTTGTGCGAAGACGTCCACAAAATCATTGACATTGACAAATAGTAAAGCTTTCAAACTTTGAACTCTTAATATCACAGCGATTCCGTTAGCGATAGCAACCACATTCGGCATTAAGGGGAAAACTTATATATTTTCCTTATAGACAGAGATATCAGAATATAGTCAGCCTATTTTAATTATTATCCTTATAATCAGCAAACTTGGTAATTCAGTCAGTATTTTTCTATGTACCTATTTAATCTTAAATAAAAATATTCTAGAAAACAGTACCTTATATGAGAAAAAAGGCGACGTCTGCCTTACTTCAGCCCACCCATGTATTACAGAAACAATCATACACTTACACGGCAAATATCAGCCTACTTAGCCGACATTAGCTCACGTTGTATGTGATTCCTTTAACCACACTTCTAAAGGATGAAAATAAATTAAAATCATGCACACATTATTGTAATCCAATATTTAATATATTATATGTGTAAAAAACATAATGGTATGTACCTGTAGAAATGGTGGAATTCTGAAAAATAGACATATTTAAACAAATTTATTTTTGCTGAACTCCAGTTATGAGTCCAACTTTCAAGCATCGCCAAACATCGCCTCATCGCCCAGTCACATAAAAATGCTGATGCTTGCAGCCGTATTTTCCATTTTCCCAGTACATTAGAGGATGTGCCAGAAAGTTCTTCAGAAATTTTGACATTGCAATAACTTGATTGCAGAACTGATATTTCCAGAGCACAAAAAGATAATAAGATATCGACCCTCTTGATTTGAAAGTGCGAGCTCACCCTAAAACCAAAAAGTTTGTAAAGCATAAGTTAATCAATAATTTCAATAATAAGGCTGTTATTTAATCCGTCTATGCAAGTTAATTAAATCAGCAGGAAAGGAAAAGTCTATATACTTGTAAAATTTGCAGATGGAAACATCAGTAAAATAATTTAAGTCAGCAGGAAATTGTCAATGCATTTATTTAGTCATAATCAGTCAATGAATTATTCGGTACCAGCAGTAATTGTAAATGCCTGGTAATTGTTAAATTATAAAATGAGTACCAAAGCAATAATGAGTCCGTCAACGTTCTTCCTATGTGTTAGTGTGTTACAACCATGTATTCTAAATAAGTAGTGTAATGGTTTAACGGATACAATGCAGCAGCAATGACTAGTTTTAATTTATTTGTACTCCTCAAAGACGACAAATTGGACAACATTCAACGACTACATAGCATCAGAACTCAAACTCTGACAAATTACGTATACCTCCTCCTTACCCCTATGTAAATGCAGCTGCCCATACTTATACATACTCAAAATGTTTCATATGTAAACAAGTTATCGGAGTTGCGGCGATGAAGGGCAATTACAAGATTCCACTTCAGGCTAAAGACATTCCTATAGGCCAGAAGAAAAGACGGGACGTCCTAAGCGCCTACAAAAAGTCCTTCGAAGCGACTATAATGTCCCACAACTGCGTGTACCTACATTGACTGACTCATTTATTGCTTTGGTATTCATTTTATAATTTAACAATTACTTAACAAATAATATATTAACTATATATAATTAAACATAAATAATAATATATAAATAAAAATTACATTCCAAACATTAAGTGGACATTCCTACATTTTATCAATAATTGACACGTTCAGTAAATTTATAATATTGAAAAGTATGAAATTTGCTAATTCAAAAGCACTAATTTTGTATCCATGACGTATTTTTAGTTTACGGTACACCAGCTGAAATATTTGTATTATAGTGCTTTTCAGCTAAAATGACTTCCTGAGCAACGAAAATTCTGAAATCGTCAACATTGGGATATGAAAATTTTTAGAAATAAAATTGAAACTTGTCTCCCAATGGTTATATGCATTGAATGATCATGCAGCGGAATACCAAGTTATGGATGGTGGGTCTGAATTAATTTTGCCGATGTTGACGATTTCAGATTTTTCGTTGCTCGGGAAGTCATTTTAGCTGCTAAGCACTATAAATGACAATACAAAATTAATCGCACTGGAATTCTTACTTACCTTAATGAAATCATAAACATAAAGAGTATTTATATTATTCCATATGCTCATTCAAGCAATGGAATTTTAGAGAGATTCCATCGCGTCGCACAGGAGACAATCAGCAAGTATGTGAAAACTACACACTGATTAGGGCGTACATATGCAATCCGTGGCTTTTTCGATAACATGCGCTGAAACTTCACTACGACTGGTTTATCATTCTTCTTATTATATTATCGTCACCCAAGGAATCCAATTGACATTAAACTTTATCAGATTTCAATCCCGTACTTGAGGAACAGATTAGCAACTCAATTTTACCCGACAAACAAATTTTATTTTCACAAAATAAAATGACATCTAATTAATTACCATAATAACACTCCCTTTCGCGAAAATTGCGCTTTCGCTTCACTGGACCTTATTTATCGTATTATAAACGTCTTATCATCGCAAAATTGTATTTATTTCTTAAGTTCCCCTAATAAAACTGTTCCGTTTAAAGTCCATGTTAGTAGGTTAAAACTTTACCTACATGTTGAAAAACCGGAGCAACCGAAGCAGAATGAAGTGCAATAGATTCCAATCTCTTCAATACCACTACTACGTTAAAAGATGCCCGAAAACCAGTTTTGCTAGTCAAAAAGTAAAAACTCTATTCTCATTCCCCAGTAATACAGATTGCATTCCTGCAGCGCCGTTAACAACATGCAATAGTAGAATTTTAAAACAGACTAAGAATAATTTATTATATTCTATTTTACTTTGTATGTAAATGTTTCACTTATATGTATAAAGGTAGAGACTTTTTAGAAAAGGGGATGCTGTACAGTAACATTATGTTCGCTATAACTCTTAAGTTAGGCCAATGCTCCCAATGCATATGCATCTTAAATGCATGAATTTTAAATTATGAAGATGAACTTAGATCCTTTACATCCGTGGATTTTAGTTCTCAATCACGGCCATGCATTGCTTTAGTGCACAGAGTTACTGTACTTTGTATCCTTATGCACCTAACATAAGACTAGATTAAAACCCGATAAGTGCGGTGTTTGCACTGTTCAGTTGACAGTGCATACAATCGATAACATGCATCTTCTCGTCCTACTTAGGATTAAGACTCATCGCATCATTTCATCTGACCTTTACAATACTACATTCAAAACTGATAAGCACAAAACAGCAATTAGCGTAGTAAATATATTTCATAGTTATGCGTACTGCTTACAATCACGCAAATGATTTACAAGCCCTGTCTTGTGTTCTACAAATATACAATTATGTATGTACGTCTCTTCATGTTAAATAATTATAATTAGGTGATATCCCAAATGTAATGCATATATAGCAAAAGTCAACTGTTCCTGTTTTGCAGCTGTAGAAAAACAGTTCAAAAACTGATCAAAATCAAGCAGACTGTGGATGTACAACTATTTGTTAAGGTCCACAAACTGCAAAACACGACTTTTGTTTAAGAATTCAACAAATATCTACGAAAATGGATACCAATTTTATTGTAGATTCCGCGAAAAAATTATTAAATGTTACAAAAGTTTGCATAGACAATAACGTATTTAGACTGCATTATCGTTTAACATTTTTAATCATCATTGCATGTTCAGTTTTAGTCACATCCAACCAATACATTGGTGAACCAATTCACTGTATTAGTGATGAGGTCATTAAAGATATAATGAGCGCCTTTTGTTGGATACATTCCACGTACACAATAGGAAAAAGAGACCCTGTATCAAATAAAGTGGCTTATCAAGGTTAGAATTTAAATCGAATTAGAAATTGAAATCAGTATATTGTGGAATTCGGTATTAATATATTTTATATTAATTCTAACCTGAGTTTTATCAAGACGTTTTTATTATTGCAATTTAGAGGCTGGTGAAGATGACTTGCTGGACAAAGAAGTTTCTGCTCATCCAGGAATACATTCTTTGAGGAAACAAGATAAATTGGATTATCAAACGTATTATCAATGGGTTTGGATCATTTTACTCTTCCAGGCAGTGTTATTCTACTTGCCACATTGCTTGTGGAAATATTTAGAAGGAGGATTAATTCAATCTCTGGCTTCCGACATGCTCAACGCTCATGCGCTTCCTAAGGAGAAGAAATTGGAAAAGAAACAAAATATCTTTGACTATTTTGCCAAATACAAGGGCCAGCACAAAGTCTATGGCATCCAATTCTTTTTTTGTGAAGTTCTCAATTTTCTAAACGTCATTGTTCAGATTTTCGTCACAGATGCCTATCTTGACCATGAGTTTACACAGTACGGACTGGAAGTCTTAAATTTTACTCAAAGGAAACCTTATTTCAGAAGTGACCCTATGGCTAGGGTGTTCCCTACGGTAACTGCGTGTGAAATTAACCGATTCGGTCCAAGTGGGAAAATTGTTCCACATGATGCTCTCTGTATTCTCCCTATCAACATTCTCAATGAAAAAATATACATATTTTTATGGTACTTAAATCTCATGTATTTATTACTTTATATTTGAACACATGATAATATTTGTAATAACCAATTGTGAATGATTATGCCACAAAAGTGTAAATTAACATAAACATTTTTACATTTCTGTCTAACTTCGTCATTACCACATTTTGTTATTCTTCTGTTTTGCGATCATTACGTAAAAATGTGATCATTAATTTTGTGCTTTTTCGCAGGTTTTGGTTCATCTTCATTGCAACAGTATCAGCTTTAACTATTGTATTCCGAATCGCTGTCAATGTAAACCCGAGATTTAAAGTATATCAAATGCAAAGAAGAGCCGGGTCATTAGACCCGAAAATTATGGAAATCCTATTGAAGCATTATGGAAAAGGAGATTGGTTTTTGCTGGTTCAACTTGGTCGGAATATGGACTCCATAACATTTAGAGAATTGCTAAAAGAGTTAGCTGAGAGGAGAGATGGCAGTATAGAAAAGCTCTTACCTGCTTAATAACCGCAGTTGCATTTTATATTACACATCTGAGAATTTTCAGTTATTGCATCCATAATTATATAATTTTATGTCGGAAAAGATTCTCTCATTCAATTACAACAATATTTTATAGAAAGTTTTTTTAATGTTTACTACTAAAAAGTAATATATTACAATAATGTGTGGATGATTATAGACTATTTTCATCCCTTAGAAGTGTGGTTAAATGAATCACTTGTAATGTAATGTAAGTTGATATTTCCTGTAGAAACTTTTTATCGTGTATGTTTTCAGTAATACATGTGTGAATTTTGTACCAATTTCTAGTTTAGATAACCTTATGAAAATTTTCTTTTATATTTTACTGCACAAATGACAAATGAATAAAAATAAATCCGTAGTTAATTTTTCAAACACTCAATTCTAACTCAATTTTTGATTGGAGACATGAGGGTGACGAAAACCACTTTTTCATAAGATCCTCTTATGGCAGAGGCGCAAATAGAATCCGAGCCTGGTGAAGAGGATTTCTTCAATGAAGAACCTATTGGAATGCCTCATAGTAGGTAAAGTTTACCGCTTTTAGTTTTAGTTTTAGAAAAGTACATTAATTTATTTGTGTATTTCTCGTGAACACAGGACATAAATAATCTAAAGTATATAGCTGTACCGAAGGAACCAGAAGTAGTACAGCAATACTGTTGACACCAACCGAAAGCCAATGCAAAGTTACATTGAAATCTAAAGTTTGACCAAAATCGGTTGAAACTGAGTGGGTGAAATAATTTGGTGAAAAATAAAAGTAGTAAACTGTGACCGGTTTTCAGAGATTCAGATTTTTTCTGGCACGAGCTGGCGATGTTATACGAGCGATTTTTCAGAATTTTGCAAAATAATCGAATACGCTTGAATTTTCAACTTTTATATGGTTTCCTGGAAGCTTTTGATGAAAACTTGGATTTCAATGTAACTTTGTATTGGCTTTCGATAGGTGTCAACGTTTTGCTGTACAATTTCCTGTTCTCCCGGTGCAGGGGGACATTATATTCGATACATGGGGTACTTATAATCGTATGGTTGGTGTTTTCACAGTCCATCATTCAATTTGCGGAATGTTAAAAACAAAATGCGAAGAACGCTATGATTACGCAATGGCCCCAATCATTTAGTAATTAAATATATGGCAGGAAAATCACATAAAAATGCTGATGCTTGTAGCCGCATTCTCTATTTTCCCAGTAAATTAGAGGATGCGCCCGTAAGTTCTCCGAAAATTTTGGTATTATATACAGTTACTGGATTACAGAACTGATGTTCTCAGAGCACAAAAAGACGATGAGATTCTCGGAACTTTTATTTTGAAACTGCGATCTCATCCTAAAAACAAACAGTTTAAAAGGTATGAAGATAATTATTAATAATATGTTACATGTAATTAATAATTTTAACATTAATATTTTGTTAGTAGTTCCAATTTATTTACAAAAATGCATTTTACAAGCTTACCATGATTCGCCCATGAGCGGTCATCCAGGTTTTCATAAAATGTATAAAACAAGAAGAATTATTTTTTGGAAAAATGTATCTACTGATATTTTAAATTATACTAGAAGTGTTGTATTACGTATTCGAAAAGAACATTATCTTTACAGAAGCCCATTGGAAACTTGAAACCATCAGAAATTACATCAATGTTCTTCGGAATAGCAATATATGTTATCGCCCCCTCCCCCGCCCGACAACATTGAGTTGAAATTCCTACGTTTTATCAATAATTGACACGTTTAGTAAATTTATACTATTAAAAATATGAAATTTGTTAGTTCAGCAACAGTAATAAAAATTTTGTATCCATGACGTATTTTAGTTTACGGTACACCAGCACAAATACTAATGGACAATAGTAAAATTAATAGTTCTGGAGTTCTTACTTACCTTAATAAATTGATGGACATAAAGATTATTTATGTTACTCCATATGTTATTCAAGCAATGGAATTGTAGTGAGATCCCATCGCGTTGCACAAGACACAATCAGCAAGAATGTGAAAACCACGCACACTGATTAGGACGTGTATATACGTATATCTGCAATCAGTGGCTTTTTCGATCAAATGCGCTGATAAATTCGCTGTGAATGTTTTATCATAATTCTTATTACATAATCGTCACCTAACAAACCAATTGACGTTGTTAAAGTTGACGAAATTTTAATCTCATACTTGAGGAACAGTAAAACAACTCAACTTAACACGAAAATCAAATTTTATCTTCACAAAATAAAATTAAACCGTAATAAAACTTGACGATTTATGTAAAATACTGGAGATTTAGTTATGCTGTTCCACAAATTACAAGAGGCCTTTCACCACAATTCCACTTCTGTATCACTGACCCTTAACGTATTATAAATGCCACCGCAAAATTATATTAGTATGTCTGAATAGTCTGAAAGCTCCACTAATAAAATAGTCCCGTTTAAAGTCCATGATAGTAGGTTAAAAGTTTATCTACATGATGAAGAACCGGAGCAACCGAAGCAGAACCAAGTGGAATTGATTCCAATCTCTTCAATACTAATACCACGGTAAAAGATGCCCGAAAACCAGTTTTGCGAGTCAAGAAGAAAAAACTGTCATTCCCCAGTAACAAAGATTGCAAAATTCTTGTTGCTCCGTATACAACATGCAATAGAAGAATTGTAAAACAGACTAAGAATAATTTATTGTATTCTATTTTACTTTTTATGTGTAGTTTTACTTATATATATAAAGGTACCTTAGAAAAGGGGAGGCTGTACAGTAACATTATGTCCTCTGTAACTCTTAAGTTAAGTCAATGCTCCTAATGCAGTATGTATATGAAATGCATGAATTTTAATTTATGATGAAGAATGACCTTGATCACCTACATCCGCGGATTCTTGTTCTCACGGCCATGTACTTCAGTGACAGAGTTACTGTACTTTGTATCCTTATGTATCTAACAGTAATATTACAGTAGCAAACCTAGAATAAAACCCGATAAATGCAGTGTTCAATGGAGACATGCATCTTCTAGTCCTACTTAGGATTTAGACTCATCGTATCATATCATCCAACCTGTACAATACAATCAAAACTTAAAAACATAAAACAGCAAGTCGCCTAGAAAACATTTCATAGTTCTATTTGATGTTTATAATCACGGAAGTGATTCACAAGCTATCAGCTGAACTTTGAACTGGCTTTTGTTTTACAACAATACAAATGTGTATGTCTATTCATGTTAAAAGATTTTAATTAAATGATATCCCAAATGTGAAGCATATATGAAGCAAATGTCAACTGTTCTTGCTTTGCAAG
This sequence comes from Yoshiicerus persimilis, assembly GCA_020352615.2. NCBI lineage: Eukaryota > Metazoa > Arthropoda > Collembola > Entomobryomorpha > Tomoceridae > Yoshiicerus > Yoshiicerus persimilis. Next base: position 88,808,308 of record CM036940.2, read on the forward strand.
TTTTAGAAAAACAGTTTTGGTATCACAACTGAGTTTTCAGTTGAAGTTTTCGAGCGGACTGTGGATGAACACTTATTTGTAAAGGTCCACAAAGTTTGTGGCACAAACAGCAAAACCAGCTTTTTGTTTAAATATTCATTAAATATCTACGAAAATGGATACGACTTTTATTGTAGAGTCCGCGAAAAAATTATTAAATGTTAAAAAAGTTTGCATAGACAATAGCGTATTTAGACTGCATTATCGTTCAACATTTTTAATCATACTTGGATGTTCAGCTTTAGTCACATCTCGCCAATTCATTGCTGACCCAATCAAGTGTATTAGTGATGAAGTGATTTCAAACATAATGGACACCTTTTGTTGGATACATTCCACGTACACAATAGGAAAGAGAGACCCTGTAACGAAAAAAGTGGCCTATCAAGGTTAGAATTTAAATCGAATTAAAAATTGACACCAGTGTATTTTGGAAGTCCATATTAATATACATTATATTAATTTTAACCTGAGCTTTTCCTATAATGCGTAAGAAAATCCCCAATAAAAATCTACACGTTTTTATTATTGCAATTTAGATGCTGGTGAAGAAGACTTACTGGACATAGATATTTCTGCTCATCCAGGAATCCATACTTTGGGGAAACACGATAAATTGGATTATCAAACCTATTATCAATGGGTTTGGATCATTTTATTTATCCAGGCAGTGTTTTTCTACTTGCCACATTGGCTGTGGAAATATTGTGAAGGAGGACGAATCGAATCCCTTGCTTCCGAAATGCTCAACGCTCATGCGCTTCCTAAGGAGAAGAAATTGGAAAAGAAACAACGTATTATTGACTATTTTGACAAATACAAAGGCCAGCACAAAGTTTACAGCATCCAATTCTACCTTTGTCAAGTTCTCAATTTTTTAAACGTCGTTATTCAGATTTTTGTCACAGATTCCTATCTTGACTATGAGTTTACACAGTACGGACTAAAAGTTTTAAATTTTACTCAGAGGAAACCATATTTCAGGAGTGACCCTATGGCTAGGGTGTTTCCTACGGTAACTGCGTGTGAAATTAACCGATTCGGTCCAAGTGGAAAAATTGTTCCACACGATGCTCTCTGTATTCTTCCTATCAACATTCTCAATGAAAAAATATACATATTTTTGTGGTATGCAAATCTTATTTATTTTTTACTTAATATTTTTTACTTTTTACACATGATAATAATTACCAATTGTGAATAACTATACCACAAAAGTTTCAAATAACATAAACATAACCTATTTTACATTTCTGTCTAACTCCATCACTACCACATTCTGTTATTCTTATTTTTTGCGGCCAGGACGTATAAATATGATCATTGATTTTGTGTTTTTTCGCAGGTTTTGGTTTGTCTTCATTGCAACGATGTCAGCTTTAGCCATTGTATACGGAATCGTTATCAATGTAAACTCGAAGTTTAGAAGAAGTCAAATAGAAAGATCTGGCGGATCAGTAAACTCGGAATCTTTGGAACTCCTCTCAGAGCATTATGACATGGGAGATTGGTTTTTGTTAGTTCTACTTGGTCGAAATATAGATCCCATCACATTTGAAGAATTGTTAGATGATTTAGCTGGGAGAATAGATGGCAGCGTAGAGAAGCTCTTACAGTCTCCGGCTTAATAACTGCAGTTACATTTTATATTACACAACTGAGCATTTTGTATTATTGCATTCATAATTATATAATGGTACATCAGAAAATATTCAAGTACAACAATATTTTTTAGAAAACATGTCTAATGTTTACTGCTAAAAATCATCAGTATTTTCAGAATATTACGTTTTTTGCTTTTTGATGATAAATTTGTAATTTCCGTGGGGTAAGAGCTAAGAGCTTTATGGTATTTCTATTCTGTTAGTTGAATACTATTTTATGAATTAAGGAGGTGTGCATTACAAAGCTAAACTAGTTAGCTAATTTACTTTTTTGTATTTAATACCATTTGCTGAATATATTTTTTGTATAATGTAAATAAAGAAAAGTACATTTATTTTGGCACATAGTTACAGTTTCGTTTTATTATTGTTATCTTGAGGCCTCAAAATAACTTTGTGTGGAGGGTTCATTGTGTGAGTAAATTATTACAAACAACATATTTAAAAATAATGAACATATATGTCTATAAAAATTGAACCTGTTCTTCGGAATTCCTCATTGCATATCAACGAATTGCAATACCTTTCAGAATCGCAAACATCACAACAAAAATCGCTTACTAGCATTTATGAACAAACGCGTTTAGCTGTTGATTTATATACATATTCTTTTAATACAAATAAGAAGTCATCCTAATCCTTAGCAATGCAGTTGCAAAGGATTAGGATCAATCTCTTAGGGTTACAACAAAACGACATATACTTTTGTATTTCAAAATCAGAAATACTGAATTATTTTTTTTGGTGTCCTATGTAATAATAAATACCCGAATGTTGAAATAGCCAAACATATAGTAGATATGCCAGAAATTTACGAATCCAAACTCTCTAAATTTTTATACCACTACGGATTTCAAATGGGCTCTTGCATGATTAGAGAGATCTTACACATTAACACATTTGACGTCTGCAATAATAGCATGTACAAGATGCCTAGACAACGTATTTTCTCTACCTATGTTTATAAGTATGGCATCACCTCTTGAGCATGTACGTATCTACAAATGATAAAAACTGCAATTTCGCTTTATTTATACATTTTAATTACATTAAGTATTATACATATACGACGGGCATCTGAATCGAAGTATTGTATGTAGTAATATTTGCAATTCAAAATTGAAATATTCGAGTACAGAAATCCATTTAAAAAAATCCCTCGTTTGGCTAAACATAATATTTTAAAACTGATTATTGTCATTTTTGTAATTCAAATATAGCAGTTGCTTTTGTCCGCATATTTCCTTTATTGTTTTAATTTCTTTAATTTAATTACTTTTGAATTTTGGTAACGGTAATTTCTAAAGTAAGACGAGCAATGAAAAGCCCCACAAAATCTATAGGTAATATTTACATGCAATGTATTTCTGCTGCATCTCCGATATTGAGTTCACGTGTTGGTACGGTTTATTTATTTGTAATGAATATAACGATAATTAATAACAAATTTACATAACTAATTCTAACTAATTTATATTTTATAAATTCATGGTAGTTTAAATGCAGAACAATAACAAAGCGTTTTAATTAGCAAACGCTAGCTTTATTAATTGAGTTTAAAAGCCTATTTTTTTAATACAATATTGGTTGTCAGAAATTTATGCTAGTTACTAAGGTAGTTTTTACAACATGTATGTTTTAATCTCATGTCTAAACAAAATCCCATATTACTGTGAAAATAGCACACTTCCACAGACTTACTCTAGATTTCGTAGCGACGAGTCGTAAAGTGATAAGTACTCACAAGTCATATTATCTAAGCTTAGATAATTGTCAGAAACGTCTCAATGAACTGAATGATTATTGTCTTATGTTAATAAATAAAATTCTGCGTTTCGTTTAAAGTCTGACTGTTCGAACCTGTTAATTTAAAGAATTATTGGGACAGAAACCTCAATAATTAAAATATGGCGACCGTAGGACAGAAGTAGCAATCTCGAGAAGATTTTTTCTAACGTCAATTGATATTTGGCGACCGTTGGGATAAGAATAGCAGTCAGAAGAAAGATCTTGGTCAAAGTTGAAATTTCTTTTTGGACGAGGACCAAAAATATACTTTTGTCGGTGGGACAAACCAAGATTTTTCAAGAAAAGACAGATTTCGCAAGAATTTTAGCAAGATGTTAAAAGCGAAAAAGGAAAGAACTGCATCTAAGACTGTGTTCGAAAGAATAGTTGACAATCTGGATGTTGAGTTAAAAAAAGATGATCTCGTCAAACTTGAGGGATTGTTTCAAGTTTTGGAGGAGCGAGCAGCAACCATCTTAAAACTTGATGAGCGAATCAATGACTTGATGGTTGAGGAATGTTCTGAAGTAGAACTTATTGAAGAATATGAAGAATGTGATATTTTCAGAGAAAAATTAGCACCATATCGTATGCAAATTGAAAATTATAAAAGGAAAGGACAAGCCGTGATTTCACCTCAAGGAAGTGACTACGGAAATGTCAATATGGATTCTGATATTAATGATTACAAGTTTCCTACAAGTGAACCAAAGGATTTTGGAGGTGATTCAAAAGATTGGTTGCAGTTCTGGACGGAAGGTGTCATAGAAGTTCCAGTTGGAAAATTGAATGATTTTGGTCATTGTAATGCTCACGGATATGTTTTTAAGCCAGCGAGTTTAACTACTTCTGTGAGACCTGTTTTCGATGCGAGTGCAAAGAAAAAGGGAAGTCTTAGTCTAAATGACTGTTTGGAAAAGAGAACTAATAATTTGGAACTCATTTCACCAATTCCGTCAAGATTCAGAATGGATAAATACGGAGTTATTTCTGATATTCGAAGAAAGTGTCTTCAAATCAGTAGTCTACCCGAAGACAGAAACTTTGTCAAGTTTCTGTGGTGGGAGGGAAGAGATGTGTCAAAATTCAAAATTTTGGAACACCGAAGAGTTGTGTTTGTTTTGAAATCAAGCCCATTTCTACTGGCTGCAGTAATAAATTATTTAGTGGACACAGAGAAAGGAGAATATGATGATTCAGCAAGTAAACTGAAAACTTCATGCCTTGTCGACAACTGTGTCTTTGGTTTGGAGGATGAAAAATCTGTTAACAAGTTCAAGAAAGAAACAATCTCAATTATGCTGGATGGTCAACTTGATTTGAAAGAATGGATCACGAATGCTGGTGATCAAGATTTAGATAAAAACGTTGGACTTCTTGGACCACTATGGGATTTGGAAACTGATACGTTGCAGTGTGATTTTTCCAAAATGTTCGATGATAAGGACGCATTTGGAACAAAGAGAAGTATCTTGTTAGCAGCTCATCGGATTTATGATCGTTTAGAATTTTCTTCACCGATACCTATATATCTTAAGATTTTGTTGCATGAAATAAGGAAAACCAATTCTGATTGGGATGAGAAGTTCCTGAAGGAAATAAACATGTACAATTTAACTAATATGAAGAAAAATGTAGTAACCACTAGTTGGATTTCATCTTTTACTCTAAATTATTGGAAAATAGAGACTAAGCTACACTCTGTGGTGGATTTGAATAATTTGGATTCAGATGCAATGAACAAAAGATATTGCCCTCTGGAAAAAGTGATTGAGTTATTTTTTGGAATAGATAACAATGCGGTTAATTGGTGTAAAAATTGGAATTGGAACATATTTAAAACAACGTCTGTATGTTATGGAACTGAATTCTGAGGAGTACAAGCAATTGAAAATTGGATTAGCATTGTCATCAGTAATTGAATCCGCTGCCTCAGAGAATTAAGTCGATGCTGATATTTAAATTGATTTGATAATATGATATAAAATAGGAAATTAGTTGAATCTTTTATGCATGTAAAAGATTCAAGGTGGGAGTGTCAGAAATTTATGCTAGTTACTAAGGTAGTTTTTACAACATGTATGTTTTAATCTCATGTCTAAACAATATCCCATATTACTGTGAAAATAGCACACTTCCACAGACTTACTCTAGATTTCGTAGCGACGAGTCGTAAAGTGATAAGTACTCACAAGTCATATTATCTAAGCTTAGATAATTGTCAGAAACGTCTCAATGAACTGAATGATTATTGTCTTATGTTAATAAATAAAATTCTGCGTTTCGTTTAAAGTCTGACTGTTCGAACCTGTTAATTTAAAGAATTATTGGGACAGAAACCTCAATAATTAAAATATGGCGACCGTAGGACAGAAGTAGCAATCTCGAGAAGATTTTTTCTAACGTCAATTGATATTTGGCGACCGTTGGGATAAGAATAGCAGTCAGAAGAAAGATCTTGGTCAAAGTTGAAATTTCTTTTTGGACGAGGACCAAAAATATACTTTTGTCGGTGGGACAAACCAAGATTTTTCAAGAAAAGACAGATTTCGCAAGAATTTTAGCAAGATGTTAAAAGCGAAAAAGGAAAGAACTGCATCTAAGACTGTGTTCGAAAGAATAGTTGACAATCTGGATGTTGAGTTAAAAAAAGATGATCTCGTCAAACTTGAGGGATTGTTTCAAGTTTTGGAGGAGCGAGCAGCAACCATCTTAAAACTTGATGAGCGAATCAATGACTTGATGGTTGAGGAATGTTCTGAAGTAGAACTTATTGAAGAATATGAAGAATGTGATATTTTCAGAGAAAAATTAGCACCATATCGTATGCAAATTGAAAATTATAAAAGGAAAGGACAAGCCGTGATTTCACCTCAAGGAAGTGACTACGGAAATGTCAATATGGATTCTGATATTAATGATTACAAGTTTCCTACAAGTGAACCAAAGGATTTTGGAGGTGATTCAAAAGATTGGTTGCAGTTCTGGACGGAAGGTGTCATAGAAGTTCCAGTTGGAAAATTGAATGATTTTGGTCATTGTAATGCTCACGGATATGTTTTTAAGCCAGCGAGTTTAACTACTTCTGTGAGACCTGTTTTCGATGCGAGTGCAAAGAAAATGGGAAGTCTTAGTCTAAATGACTGTTTGGAAAAGAGAACTAATAATTTGGAACTCATTTCACCAATTCCGTCAAGATTCAGAATGGATAAATACGGAGTTATTTCTGATATTCGAAGAAAGTGTCTTCAAATCAGTAGTCTACCCGAAGACAGAAACTTTGTCAAGTTTCTGTGGTGGGAGGGAAGAGATGTGTCAAAATTCAAAATTTTGGAACACCGAAGAGTTGTGTTTGTTTTGAAATCAAGCCCATTTCTACTGGCTGCAGTAATAAATTATTTAGTGGACACAGAGAAAGGAGAATATGATGATTCAGCAAGTAAACTGAAAACTTCATGCCTTGTCGACAACTGTGTCTTTGGTTTGGAGGATGAAAAATCTGTTAACAAGTTCAAGAAAGAAACAATCTCAATTATGCTGGATGGTCAACTTGATTTGAAAGAATGGATCACGAATGCTGGTGATCAAGATTTAGATAAAAACGTTGGACTTCTTGGACCACTATGGGATTTGGAAACTGATACGTTGCAGTGTGATTTTTCCAAAATGTTCGATGATAAGGACGCATTTGGAACAAAGAGAAGTATCTTGTTAGCAGCTCATCGGATTTATGATCGTTTAGAATTTTCTTCACCGATACCTATATATCTTAAGATTTTGTTGCATGAAATAAGGAAAACCAATTCTGATTGGGATGAGAAGTTCCTGAAGGAAATAAACATGTACAATTTAACTAATATGAAGAAAAATGTAGTAACCACTAGTTGGATTTCATCTTTTACTCTAAATTATTGGAAAATAGAGACTAAGCTACACTCTGTGGTGGATTTGAATAATTTGGATTCAGATGCAATGAACAAAAGATATTGCCCTCTGGAAAAAGTGATTGAGTTATTTTTTGGAATAGATAACAATGCGGTTAATTGGTGTAAAAATTGGAATTGGAACATATTTAAAACAACGTCTGTATGTTATGGAACTGAATTCTGAGGAGTACAAGCAATTGAAAATTGGATTAGCATTGTCATCAGTAATTGAATCCGCTGCCTCAGAGAATTAAGTCGATGCTGATATTTAAATTGATTTGATAATATGATATAAAATAGGAAATTAGTTGAATCTTTTATGCATGTAAAAGATTCAAGGTGGGAGTGTCAGAAATTTATGCTAGTTACTAAGGTAGTTTTTACAACATGTATGTTTTAATCTCATGTCTAAACAATATCCCATATTACTGTGAAAATAGCACACTTCCACAGACTTACTCTAGATTTCGTAGCGACGAGTCGTAAAGTGATAAGTACTCACAAGTCATATTATCTAAGCTTAGATAATTGTCAGAAACGTCTCAATGAACTGAATGATTATTGTCTTATGTTAATAAATAAAATTCTGCGTTTCGTTTAAAGTCTGACTGTTCGAACCTGTTAATTTAAAGAATTATTGGGACAGAAACCTCAATAATTAAAATATGGCGACCGTAGGACAGAAGTAGCAATCTCGAGAAGATTTTTTCTAACGTCAATTGATATTTGGCGACCGTTGGGATAAGAATAGCAGTCAGAAGAAAGATCTTGGTCAAAGTTGAAATTTCTTTTTGGACGAGGACCAAAAATATACTTTTGTCGGTGGGACAAACCAAGATTTTTCAAGAAAAGACAGATTTCGCAAGAATTTTAGCAAGATGTTAAAAGCGAAAAAGGAAAGAACTGCATCTAAGACTGTGTTCGAAAGAATAGTTGACAATCTGGATGTTGAGTTAAAAAAAGATGATCTCGTCAAACTTGAGGGATTGTTTCAAGTTTTGGAGGAGCGAGCAGCAACCATCTTAAAACTTGATGAGCGAATCAATGACTTGATGGTTGAGGAATGTTCTGAAGTAGAACTTATTGAAGAATATGAAGAATGTGATATTTTCAGAGAAAAATTAGCACCATATCGTATGCAAATTGAAAATTATAAAAGGAAAGGACAAGCCGTGATTTCACCTCAAGGAAGTGACTACGGAAATGTCAATATGGATTCTGATATTAATGATTACAAGTTTCCTACAAGTGAACCAAAGGATTTTGGAGGTGATTCAAAAGATTGGTTGCAGTTCTGGACGGAAGGTGTCATAGAAGTTCCAGTTGGAAAATTGAATGATTTTGGTCATTGTAATGCTCACGGATATGTTTTTAAGCCAGCGAGTTTAACTACTTCTGTGAGACCTGTTTTCGATGCGAGTGCAAAGAAAAAGGGAAGTCTTAGTCTAAATGACTGTTTGGAAAAGAGAACTAATAATTTGGAACTCATTTCACCAATTCCGTCAAGATTCAGAATGGATAAATACGGAGTTATTTCTGATATTCGAAGAAAGTGTCTTCAAATCAGTAGTCTACCCGAAGACAGAAACTTTGTCAAGTTTCTGTGGTGGGAGGGAAGAGATGTGTCAAAATTCAAAATTTTGGAACACCGAAGAGTTGTGTTTGTTTTGAAATCAAGCCCATTTCTACTGGCTGCAGTAATAAATTATTTAGTGGACACAGAGAAAGGAGAATATGATGATTCAGCAAGTAAACTGAAAACTTCATGCCTTGTCGACAACTGTGTCTTTGGTTTGGAGGATGAAAAATCTGTTAACAAGTTCAAGAAAGAAACAATCTCAATTATGCTGGATGGTCAACTTGATTTGAAAGAATGGATCACGAATGCTGGTGATCAAGATTTAGATAAAAACGTTGGACTTCTTGGACCACTATGGGATTTGGAAACTGATACGTTGCAGTGTGATTTTTCCAAAATGTTCGATGATAAGGACGCATTTGGAACAAAGAGAAGTATCTTGTTAGCAGCTCATCGGATTTATGATCGTTTAGAATTTTCTTCACCGATACCTATATATCTTAAGATTTTGTTGCATGAAATAAGGAAAACCAATTCTGATTGGGATGAGAAGTTCCTGAAGGAAATAAACATGTACAATTTAACTAATATGAAGAAAAATGTAGTAACCACTAGTTGGATTTCATCTTTTACTCTAAATTATTGGAAAATAGAGACTAAGCTACACTCTGTGGTGGATTTGAATAATTTGGATTCAGATGCAATGAACAAAAGATATTGCCCTCTGGAAAAAGTGATTGAGTTATTTTTTGGAATAGATAACAATGCGGTTAATTGGTGTAAAAATTGGAATTGGAACATATTTAAAACAACGTCTGTATGTTATGGAACTGAATTCTGAGGAGTACAAGCAATTGAAAATTGGATTAGCATTGTCATCAGTAATTGAATCCGCTGCCTCAGAGAATTAAGTCGATGCTGATATTTAAATTGATTTGATAATATGATATAAAATAGGAAATTAGTTGAATCTTTTATGCATGTAAAAGATTCAAGGTGGGAGTGTCAGAAATTTATGCTAGTTACTAAGGTAGTTTTTACAACATGTATGTTTTAATCTCATGTCTAAACAATATCCCATATTACTGTGAAAATAGCACACTTCCACAGACTTACTCTAGATTTCGTAGCGACGAGTCGTAAAGTGATAAGTACTCACAAGTCATATTATCTAAGCTTAGATAATTGTCAGAAACGTCTCAATGAACTGAATGATTATTGTCTTATGTTAATAAATAAAATTCTGCGTTTCGTTTAAAGTCTGACTGTTCGAACCTGTTAATTTAAAGAATTATTGGGACAGAAACCTCAGTAATTAAAATTGGTAATATACCCTTGCCAGGACTATCTTTTTCCTTTCGGTGGCTGTAAATACAAATGAATCAATAAATTTTGTAATAATAAGAGCTAAAACTAACGTTCAAACTAACTGTATACGAATTTGACAAGAAAAATTATAACCTGTCCACAATTGTTAGGGAGATCAAAATCTCTGAAATATTGAATCCAAGTGGATAAACAAAACAGAAAATAAATTGATGAATGAAGGCTCCAAGTATTTCAAAGTATTTTTTTATTGCTCAAACTATATGATAGCACAGTCATTAGGGAGCTGTGGCCATTGAGTTTCAATTTCACAAAAAATTTGTGAACATTTGACTCATTAGTGACATTAGCGAGTTATCTTCCCAATTTAGCTTTAATTTTTTGTAATACCACAATGTTAGTGTACTTTAGATACACATAGCTAAATTATTATAGCAAATCTTTCTATATACCTATCACATTTGATTAGTTTTACATTGTAAGAGCAATTTTACGGTTTAAATTACCGGTTGTCGAAAAGTATTTACCTATAGTATCAGTTTTCCCTGTAAGAACTACTTCGTGTTTTTGAGAGAACCACAAACAATTTGCCACAAATACAATATTTCGTTTAAATGAACTTTTTATGGTGTCCAAGTAAATTTCGCAAATATTACATGCGACTTTTACAATGACATATCACTATGATTATTTTAATGCGTGCCTTCTTTCATGACACTTTAAAGTCTGCTTTGTCACACAACCTCTGCCACATACACTACATTTGAATACTTTGCCCTCTGCATGAACTCTTTCGTGATCTTTTAAAATATTATTTTTTCGAAAAGATTTGTCACAAATATTGCACTTGAATAGTTTTTCTTCGGTATGAATCTTTTCATGCAGTCTTAAGCCGGTATATGATTTGTAGTACTTGCTACAAATATTACATTGAAATTCCTTATCGGTTTTGTGACTACTTTCGTGTAACTTTAATTCATTAGAACTAAAAAAGCACTTTTTGCAAATTTTACATTCAAATAGTTTTTCGCCGTCATGACGTCGCTCATGCTCCCTAAGAGTACAGGGCTGGATAAATCGTTTACCACAAATGCCGCATTCAAAAGGTCTTTCTCCTGTATGAATTTTTTCGTGACGTTTTATACTTTCTAGTCTCGCAAAACTTTTGCCACAAATATTGCACTCATACTGAGGTTCCTTGTTATGTGTTACTTTGTGGCGTTTTACATAATCCTTTCTTGCAAATCCTTTGCCACAAATATCGCATTCGAATTGAGACTTACTTGTGTGAGTTTGTTCATGGCGTTTTAGGCCTTCTAGTGCGCTAAAACTTTTACCACAAATATCACAGCTGAAGGGTCTTTCATCTTGATGCAATTTCTTGTGGCGATTTACATGCTGTAATAAAGTAAAACGTTTGTTACAAATATCGCACTCGAATTGAGATTCCTTTGTGTGGGAATTTTTGTGGCGCCTTACAGATTCTAGAGCGTTAAAAATTTTACCACAAATATCACATTCGAATTGAGACTTGTTAATAATGTGAGTCTTTTCGTGGCGTTTTACACTTTTTAGTGTAAAAAACGTTTTGCCACAAATATCGCATTCGAATGGAGACTCTTTGTGTTGAGATTTTTTGTGGTATTTTAAATGACCTAGTGAGGCAAACGTTTTGTCACAAATTTCACAGTTGAATGGATTCTCTCTTGTATGAGATATTCCATGGAATTTCAAGGCCCTGGATGACAGAAATTTCCTGTCGCACAGTAAGCATTTATACGTTTTACGTTTTAAATTGTGAATTATAACATGCCTTTTTAGCTTTTTTAGAACTGAAAAAGTCTTGTTGCAAACATTGCACTTAAAAGTATTTTCTACAGTGTCACTTTTCCTTTGAATATTTGGGTCTTCTTTGTCTTCAGTAGGAGGGGTGTCAGTTTTGCAGTGTGAGCTGGGAAACCCCAGAATGTACTCTCTAAAACATTTCAAAAATATTTACTACGTATGCACGAATAATTGTACAATACTGAAGTATACAAATAAATTCTTGTAGTAAAATTTACCTATTATGAGGCATTTCCAGAAGCTCTTCATTGAGGGGATCCTCTTCTCCAAACTCAGATTTCATCTGTGCGTCTTGGAGAAATGCGGCTTTCGTCATCCTCATGTCTTCTGCCAAAAATTGAAAATGAATTATGTGTTTGAATCATTTAATTGCGGATTTCGTTTCATTCATTTGTCATTTTGCAGTAAAATATAAGAGAAAATGTTCTTAAGGTGACCTAGACTAGAAAGTGGTACAAAACTCACCGTAAAGTTACTTTTTGCGTTAATTCAATACGCTACCTATTTTAAGAATTTACCTTCCTTTCATTCATTTGGGCTCTAGGAACGCAGTAGAAAGGTTTCAGCTAAAGATACGTTCTAGATCTATTTCTATACCCTTTGTGGCCCAATAGAGTGACAGCGCATTACCAAAACATTTGTTTAAGCACTAATAAGTGTCGTAACATCCAGACATATGATATAATATAACTATACCCCCGTATTAAAAGACGTCCGTTGATATGCATCTTACTCCCGTGATTTGTATATCAAACAAACTTGCATAATAACAGATAGCAATAGCAGCGGGTTTTTCTCTCATGATGATTGTTCTGAAAGCAACCAATTCGGCCGAACTTCAATTTTTATTCTGGACAGATACTGCCCACGAATTTAAATCTGTTGTACTGTACTGAAACTACTGCACTGGGGACGCTGATTTGTCTCTAGAATTGATAAAAATCAAATTTTAATAAAAATATTCCAGACAACAGAAAAATATATTTCTGAAAAGTAGACATAGTTAAACAAAATTTTACCTTTGCTTCCTTCTTCAAACAAGTTGGTATTTCTTTATATGTTAATACATTCGGCGGTGAATATTCAGTGGTCGTAGGAATTTGCCTATTGTAGTATACTCTACGCAGTTTATTACCTTACAGGAAATAATGTGAGTTTCAGAAATCCTTTCCAATCAAATAGTAACTTCTGTATTTTGCGTGTTGTTATTTGTTATTATGTAAGTTTTCAGGTTCTTTCAGGTCAGACTGATTTGTATTTGAGCTCCAGATTGTCGCGGCCTTCCTGAATGTGTAATAACTTGCGCTGTATCAAGAAGCCCCATACGATACTTTCACTAAAATGAAAGGTTTCAATCGAAGTCTAAACGAAGTTTCTAAATTGGCAATTCTAGATTCTAGGAAAAATGAAATTCTAGAATTAAAGATAGCCAGTAACATCATATTGTTGAATGTTTTGTTATCAAAGGCATTTTTTAGCTTTAATAAAAGATGCATATGCAATTATTATACTTGACTTCCAAAGTTGCAAAATGTAATAGAACACAACTACAACTACTTGTATGTTTAGTTAAATAGTAAGTAAACCGAGAACCGATACGCTTTCTCTCTCTCTTTCTGATGAGATGTGAACAGAAAATTTATTGGCTTTAAGAACTCCCTTTTTTCGAAAAATAAATACAGGTTATCCACACGCCAGGATTCAAGCATGCGACACCCCATAATGTTTAGACCATAAACTACATAAACTATTTTAGGTATATTACTTGATATTTTGGCTTCTTAAGTCACAATGATAAAGAATGATAGTTTTTAACTATAATAATATCTTATTTTGCAGGTGAAGTTGTAAATTATTGTGAAAATGGCGGTGTATTTCGCATGCGTCTCCATCAAAGCCCAATTTTGATAAAAAGCGGGCCGAGTTTTTGACCAAAAAGCCAAAAACCCTTGTCCGGCATCCTTGCATGACGTTCATGGATGGACCAGGAAGTAAAGTTTTAATGAAGATGAATATGTTCTTTAATAGGTATAACGTTAAAATATTAATGGATAAATAAACCCGGTAACACAGATGTAAGAAAGAGTCGCGCCGTGAGCTGTGAGCGTTTGTTCACGGGTCACTGTGCCCACCTCTAACGCTGAGGCTGCTGAGCCCACCATTAACGCGAACATACATTTATCACGAACATACAGACAGACAGACAGATCCTTCATTGTTATAAAGAGTTGCTGCGCGCCTCTTAATAAAGATAAGCGATTGGGCAATGACAATGAAACGAAGAACTTGAGAGGCAATGTATTTTATTTGATACCTACCTGTACAAGCAACAAAATTTGCAGTGACTTGTAACAGTATAAATCGTACAATACATCTAGAACTTGAAAGCATAAAAACTCAGAGTCCGACGCCGATGAATATTTGTCGGCGGCGGTGTGGTACTCATTGCACCCTCGGCGACTGCGGCGCTCCGGTTCACACCGACAAAATTAGGTCGCGGAATAAGCCGAAAAATCCCATTCATAATGCTTTCTGCAGTTTTTTCAGACAATTTAGCTTTTGCATTATAGCAAAGTTGATTTTTAAACCCAGAAATGTGTCAACTTTTTAAACTAGCATTTGCAAATATAATCAAAGTGTAAATTTTTTGGGCTGTCATTAAAATAAAGTTATTTTATTGTAAGTTCAAAGTTCAACTCTCGGAGAAGTCACACCAATCGTTCTTATGGCATTAACAACTTTCCCACACTTAGAAATGAAAACTTGAGAAATTATAATTTTTACTGCTTCCTTCGCAGCTTATCTGTTTATTTGCTGCCCAGTCCCAAAGGAAGCTCAAAACGTACTAAGCAATCTAAGTACATTAAAATAATGTGAATTATTCAAAATGCTTCCACGTTTAATTTTATATTTTACATGTCATACATAATTAAATTGAAACACGATTTTTATTGTTCACTCTTCATTATTATTATGAAACTGTGGAATAACTATATTCGATATAGATTTATTTCTCTCCCCATTTCAGTTCATCATAAAAAATTTTACTGAACACTTGTAATATTTTGAGCATTCTTAATTTAGATTAAACAAAAACAGAGTAATTAGTAATTTCCTGGATATTGTGCGTTATTTTACAAAAAAAAACATTATTATCCAAGACTTGTTTCTTACAGGAACTTATTTATTTGTATACTACTACTTCGATACATTGAATACATGAATTACCTTGTAAAATCTTCCTTAACAGGTTCTGAGATCAATCATATATTACATAAGCGTTTGGTGCAATGGGGATCCCGAATATTGCTCACTAAGTCTCCTGAATGGGTTAGAAAAAATTCCGACAGTTTTTCTATTTACAAGTTGCGAATTCATTTGCACTAATAATGACGCTGGAACTTCTATTTGTCAATTGACGTCGCCAGCAACACCATAACTGACCTAGGTTACACACATGATGTACAACCAAAAGTTGGATAACCTTATGCCAGTCATATTTTATATTTCAGAAAAGTTTTGAAATAAAGGTGACAATTTAGTTACAGTTTTCAAAGGTTTCACGGAATTGTTTGTTACTAAATGTTTTTCACTAAATGTTTAATACTAGATTTTAGATTTTATAATGTTAAGCTAAAATCGTCAACATGCGAATTTGGATATACATCCATAAAGATATTAGGACACGTTATTTCACAAAACGGTATTTCCCCAAAGGCAGAATTACTCACTAGTTAAATACATGGCACTTCCCAAAAACCCAAAATTAACCCGTACATTTTTAGAATTAGCCAGTTTTTACAGAAGGTATAGCAAAGATTTTGTCAAAATAGAAAAATCTTTGCATGACATCACAAAAGATCAAATGCCATTTATTTGGACAGGTGAAAAATATAAATAAAATGAAAGCTAATTACCATAATAAAACTCGACAATTTATGTAAAATATTGGAGATTTAGTTATGTTGTGAGTTCCACAAATTAAAACTGGCCGCTAAATTACACTTTCGTTTTACTGGTCCTTATTGTATTATAAATGTCTTATCACCACAACAGTTTATTATTATGCCTGAAAAAATTGTTCCCGTTAAAGTCCATGTTAGTAGGTTAAATCTTTACCTACGTGCTCTAGACACTAAATAACCGGAAAGCGTGAGTGAAGCTGAAAAGGAAATTGCAACCAGAGCAGAATCAAGTACAATTGATTCCAATCTCTTCAATCCTATTAGAACGATAAAACTGCACTAAAACCAGTTTTGCAAGTCAAGAAGAAATAAATCTCATCTCCTTCCCCAGCAACCAACATTACAAAGTTCTTGCAGCTCCGTATAAAACACGCTATTGTAGAATTGTAAAGCAGACTAAGAATCAATTATTATATTCTATTTCATTTTTTCTGTGTAGTTTTTACTTTCATATAAAGGTAGAGGTAGAGGCTACCTTTTAAGAAAAAGGGATGCTGTAATGTAATACTATGTTCTGGGTAACTGTTAAGTTAAGTCAATGCTCCTAATGCATTATGTACCTTAAATGTGTGTATATTTATTTTATGAGGATGAACCTAGAGTAACTGCATCCGTGGATTCTAGTTCACGGCCTTGTATTACTTTAATGAACAACCGTTACTGTGCTATTCCAATAAATATGGCTTGCACTATTCACTTAGCAGTATTATAAATGTGTGTAAATGTAATCGACAACATATATCGATATATCATCTCGTCTTACCTACTTACTTACTTTCTACGGACTCATCGTATCATATCATCTAAACTTTACAATACAATTAATACTTAAAAACATAAGCAGGAATTCGCGTTGTAAAACATTTCATATTTCTATGTAATGTTTACAACCACGTAAGTGATTCATAAGCTATCAGCCGCACTTTGTACTGGTTTGTGTTTTTTTACAATTATACATATGTGAATGTCTGCTCATGCTAAATGATTATAGATATCCCAAATGTAATACACTTAAGTCTAGTGTTCTTGATTTGCAGTTGTAGAAAAACAGTTTCAGATATCCCAACAGAGTTCTCAGTTGAAGTTGTCGAGCGGACTGTGGATGTACAGCTTTTTGTACATGTCCACAAAGAGCAAAACACGACTTTTGTTTAAATCTTACATCAAATATCAACGAAAATGGATATTGTAAATTCCCTGAAAAGTTTAGTAAATGTTAATAAAGTTTGTATAGACAATAACGTATTTAGGCTGCATTATCGTTTAACAGTTATAATTTTAATTGGGTGCTCAATATTAGTCACATCCAACCAATACATTGGTGACCCAATTGACTGTATTAGTGATGCAGTGATTAAAGATATAATGGATACTTTTTGTTGGATACATTCCACGTACACAATAGGAAAAAGAGACCCGGTATCGAAAAAAGTGGCTTATCAAGGTTAGAATTTAAATCGAATTAGAAATTGAAATCCGTATATTCTGGAATTCGGTATTAATATATTCTATGTTAACTCTAACCTGAGTTTTTTCTATATTGTGTAAGAAGATTTACAACCACAAGTCTAAACGTTTTTATTACTGAAATTTAGATGCTGGTGAAGAAGACTTACTGGATTCAGAAGTTTCTGCTCATCCAGGAATACATTCTTTGGGGAAACACGATAAATTGATATATCAAACATATTATCAATGGGTTTGGATCATTTTATTCTTCCAGGCAGTGTTATTCTACTTGCCACATTGGTTGTGGAAAAGTTTTGAAGGAGGACGAATCAAAAGCCTTGTTTCAGATATGTTCAACGCTCATGTGATTGCAAAAGACAAAAAATTGGAAAAGAAAAAAATTATCATTGAATATTTTGCACCTAACAAAGGCTACCACACAGTTTATGGCCTCCAATTCTGCCTTTGTGAAGTTCTCAATTTTCTAAACGTCATTATTCAGATTTTCGTCACAGATGCGTATCTTGGGCATGAGTTTACACAGTACGGACTGAAAGTTTTAACTTTTACTCAGAAGAAACCATATTTCAGGAGTGACCCTATGGCTAGGGTGTTTCCTACGGTAACAGCGTGTGAAATTAACCGATTCGGTCCAAGTGGGAAAATTGTTCCACACGATGCTCTCTGTATTCTTCCTATCAACATTTTAAATGAAAAAATATACATATTTTTGTGGTATGCAAATCTTATCTAATTATTACTTAATATCTACACAAACGATAATAATGGTGAATTACTATACCAGACAATTTTCAATGTAATATTTTGTATATATATGTATAACATATTTTGCAACATCGTTATTACTTCTTTCTGTTATTATTTTTATCCTTTCGGTCAGGACTAAAATTGTGATCATTGATTTTGTTTTTTTCGCAGGTTTTGGTTTATCTTCATTGCAACAGTGTCGGCCTTAGCCATTGCATACAGAATCGTTGTCAATGTAATCCCGAGGTATAGAATATATCAAATAAAAGGAAGAGCCAAATCAGTGGAATCGGAAACTTTGGAACTCCTCTCAAAGAATTATGGAATGGGAGATTGGTTTTTGTTGGTTCAACTTGGTCGAAATATGGACCCCATAATATTTGGAGAACTGCTAAAGGAGTTAGCTGCGAAGATAGATGAGAGCAAAGAGAATCTCTTGCGTGCTTAATTGCACAGTTCGAGCACTGCTGTGCGCAATCATTAGAATATTTACATTTTATATTAAACTTTTATGCATTTTTTATTATTTATTCTATATATTTCAGAAAATATTCTCTCATTCAATTATAGCAATATTTTATAGTTAGGTTTTATAATTTTTACTGCTAAAGAAAAGAGTCAACAGTAATTTTAGAATATTACGATGTTTGCATTTTGATTGCATTTTGAGAAAATTATAAAGTATAATTTGTAATTTGCCTGTTGTAAGAGCTTTAAAGTAAATCTATTTTATTAGTTAAATACCATTTTATTAATTAAGGTTGTCGTGCATTGTAAAACTAAACTTGGAAGCTAATTTACTTTTTTGTACGTAATTCCACAGTTTCACTGAATTTAATTTTTTACAAGATAAATAAAGAAAAGTACATTTATTTTGTCACATACTAGTATACTACGGTTATGATTTATTATTGTTTTCTTGAGACATTTCCTATGTAAAATGTTTTTGAGTAGAGGGTTCATTGTGTACAATATTAGGAGTGATAATTGTTATGTACATCATAATAAAAATATTTGACATATTTGTATATAAAAATTGAGCCTGTTCTTTCAGATTCTTCATGGCATATCAACGAATTACAAAGCCTTTCAGAATAGCTAACAACAAAGCGAAAATCCTTTACGTTTTTATGTTTTTTTATGATTTTGTGAACAATCATGTTTAGCTGTTGATTTATATAAATATTTTTTAACAGAAATAAGAAATCCTAATCCTTAGCAATGCAGTTGCAAAGGATTAGGATTAATTTTATAGGATTGCAACAAAACTAAAAATAATTTTGTATTTCAAAAACATTTACTTAATTTTTTTCTTGCTGTCCTATGCAATAAAAAAGCTTTTATGTCCAAATGTTGAAATAATCAAATAAACAGACATGCCGGAAATTTACTAAAAAGCTAAATTATTCCCCTATATTTCATTTTTACAAAGGATTTCAATGGGGCCTTGCATGATTAGAGAGATCTTTCACATTTGACGTCTGCAAAAATAGAATGTACGTATTCACAAATGATGACACAAATGCAAAACTGCAATTCCGAAAAAAATCTATATTTTTTATATGAATTAAAATTACATGTATACTATTAATATAAGAACTTAATTACTTGGTGTGACTTTTTTAGATGGAGAACAACTATCAACCTAATCACAGTTTCTTACGGAGTGCTAATGCATTAGATAACGGAAATGATAACGATGACAACAATGACGACCACCACGAACACCACGCCCGCCACCATCTCCACGTGCTTTTGTAAGTAAACAGTTAATTAACCAAGCATTCAAACGTAAATATAAGAATTCATTAAAAAAGTCTAACCGTGGATTTTAATGCCGCCAAAGCTGACTCCGTTGTAGTTGTTTCGTCAGCCATTTAAAGCACCTCACTTTTCTTTTTAAAAAATACGACAGTGAAATTAAAACACTTGTACTTATAAAAGGACATATATTATTGTGTTATTTTAATTACTTTTGCCACGGTTGTTGATTAGTTCTGCGTTAAATCCGCTGATGTTTTGACCACCGCCTCGGGCATCTGAACCGGAAGTTTGTATGCAGTAATATTTGCAATTTAACATTGAAATATTCGAGTACAGAAATCCATTTTAAAAAATCCCACGTTTGGCTAAACATAATAAATATTTTAAAATTGCTTATTGTCCTGTCACTTTTGTAATTCAAATATAACAACTGCTTTTAACGTCCGTGTATTAACTTTATTGGTAGCCTTGGCACATCCTTGTGCATCTTTAATTATTTTTGAATTTTTATAATTATGTATTAATATCGGCAATACTACTAGGAACACAGTCTCACTTTGTGGTTCAATGGATCCGTGGGTAAATAGCTCGAGAACGTTTTGAAATTCTGCGATCTATTTTTAATAAATGAGGTATCAAAGTAGCTTGCTTTTTTTCGAAGATGAGCACATTCTGACTTTTGGTATTTTTGAAAAATTCGGAAACTTCAAAATGACAATGTGTAATGCAGCATGGCTAAATTAAGATAATCATATGAAAACAGTCATCATAAAATCTAATATTCAAATGCAATACATTTTGGCTGCACATGCACACTCGTTTGTACGGTTTATTTGTTATAATGATGATAACGATATTTAATACCGAATGTATATAATTAATTTGAACTTATTTATATTTCATGCATTCATAATAGCTTAAATAGACAACAATAATGGGTTTTATCTAGCAAATCCTGACAACTTTATATTACTTCCGTTTAAAAGCTGATTTTGTTTGTAATAAAATATTGGTAATTTACCTTTGCTAGGACAATCTTTGCGTTAGGTGTCTGTAAATACAAAAAGTATCATTAAATTTTGTAATACAAGCTGAAAATAATGTTCAAACAAACTATTTGAAGTAAACAAGAATATTTATATCTTAGCCACAACGGTTAGGAAGACTAAATCTTTGAAATACTAATTCAAAGCGGATAAACAACACAAAATAAATTGATGAATGAAGGTTTCCAGTATTTCAAAATGTATTTTTATTCCTCATATTAACGATAGCACCGTCATTAGGGAGCTATGACCATTGAGTTTCAATTTCACATAGTAATTTGTGAACGTTCGACTCATTAGCGATTAGCGACATTAGCAAGTTATCTTTGCAATTTAGCTTTAGGCTAATAGCTTACACCAATTAGGCTACATTACTATTGCTTAAAATAGTGAGTCAAAATGTATTTTAAACTTTATCATTTTAATGGGTTAGTAATGACATTAATTTAGACATGACGTTTTGTAATTAGTACAATACGAAATTACCTGTGCAGTATACGAGCATTATTGTGGTCTAGTATTTTCGCTTTAGTTCCGCATTCTGTCACAAATGAGCCATTAACTAATAGTCTGTTAGATTCGAACAGAAACAACACAAAGGTTACGTATCCAATCTCTCTTGTAATTCTCAATTCCTGTAACTTGCTTGATTTAATTTAATTGATTAAACAAAATTTAAAATTCGAAAATTCAATTACAATTACTTTTTACGCTAATTGATTTTTAATTATTATTAATCCAAATTACCATTACTCCGATTAGATGCATTTTATTGAACTATGGAATCCAGCAGTGGCCAATATTAAGGAATTGCAATACAACTTTTAGTACATAATTTCACTTATTTATGTACGTGTAACAAAAACTACTTTTATTCTATAACTGTCCGCTATCTCTCTATTAAATGGATTTTGTTGTTTACATCTCAACTTAATTCTCCTTTATTAAAGGTGAATCGGATTCGATTCACCCGAATATATGAAAGACGTTTGAACCAATTAAGTGAATGCGAGTCGTATTATGCGACAGCAGGGAAATATCATTTGGCCATGGCTTGGAGATTTTGTGCGAGGACGTCCACAAAATCATTGGCAAAATGAATATTTGAACTCATAGTATGGCAATGATTCCGTTAGCGATAGCAACCGACATT
Source organism: Yoshiicerus persimilis (assembly GCA_020352615.2). NCBI lineage: Eukaryota > Metazoa > Arthropoda > Collembola > Entomobryomorpha > Tomoceridae > Yoshiicerus > Yoshiicerus persimilis. The sequence goes on from CM036940.2 coordinate 88,830,620, forward strand.
CGGCATTAAGAGAAAAACCTAGATATTTTCCTTATAGCCAGAGATAGCAGAATATAACCATGCGACTACTTTAACTATTAATTATTATCCTTAGGCTTGTGAAATTTCCACTAAAATTTTATTGAAAGATTTCTTGTGCTTTCATTTGGCTTCTGCTAGTTTGATAAAAATGTCATTGGATAGCCAAAGTATTCCTGGACAATGTCTTCTACTCTAAAATTATAATAGTGCTCTTAAGTACTCCTAGGAGTTTGATCAAATAAAATATTAGCCAGTCCGTCCAAGTGCAGATTATTTGAGAGAGTTGGTCAATTCATTATCTTTACAATATCAGCACCGCAGATTCTGAAGGTTTAGCACTTGAATTAGTGTAATGAAATGATAACAAAAAATATCTAAATAATAGTACTTAGTGAATTGATAAAATTTCCATGGAATCTATTGAAACAAATTGTATGATCCCGTTTAACGATTCCAAAGTTACAAGGCAAAGGAAGCAAATTTATTTCAATTTCAATTTACAATTAATGCATGTGATTTTTTCCGAAATAAATTTTCAATTAATTGTCAGATTACAAATACAGAATATAATACTTTGAATATATATTGTATACATTGTAAATTATTTTTTGGTCGCCCAATTTATGCAGTACCACAATGTTAGTGAACACTTAGGATACACGTTACTAAATTATAGAGAATCATTGTACATATCACTTGATTAGCTTTGAGACTGTAAGAGCAATTTTGCGATTTATATTACCGGATGTCGAAAAGTATTTGCAAAATAATACCACTTTTCTTTGCATGATTTGTTTCGTATTTTTGAGGTGGCAAACCATTTGTCACAAATTCAGTATTTATTTCTTTAATGAATTTCTTTATGCTGTTCCAAGTTAAATTTTCACGTAACCTTGATCACAACTTTTACAATGACATATCACTATGATTATTTTAATGCGTGCCTACGTTCATGGCACTTTAAACTCTGCTTTGTCGCAAAACCTCTGCCACATACACTACATTTGAATACTTTGCCCTCTGCATGAACTCTTTCGTGGTCTTTTAAAATATTAATTTTTCGAAAAGATTTGCCACAAATATTGCAGTTGAATAATTTTTATTCGGTATGAATCTTTCCATGCAGTCGTAAGCCGCTATATGATTTGTAGTACTTGCTACAAATTGTACATTGAAATTCCTTTTCGGTTTTGTGACTCCGTTGGTGTATCTTTAATTCATAAGAGCTAAAAAAGCGCTTTTTGCAAATTTTACACTCAAATAGTTTTTCGCCGTCATGACGTCCTTCATGATCCTTAAGAGCACTGGATTGGATAAACCGTTTACCACAAATACCGCATTCGAAAGGCCTTTCTCCTGTGTGAATTTTTTCGTGGCGTTTTAAACCTTCTAGTCTCGTAAAACTTTTGCCACAAATATTGCACTCGAATTGAGGTTCCTTATTATGAGATACTTTGTGGCGTGTTACATAATCCTTCCTTGCAAATTCTCCGCCACAAATATCGCATTCGAATTGATGAGACTCCATAGCGTGAGTTTTTTCATGACGTTTTATACTATCTAGCGTTGTAAAACTTTTGCCACAAATATCACAGCTGAAGGGCCTTCCATCTGTGTGTAATTTCTTGTGGCGATTTACATGATTTAATGAAGTAAAACGTTTGCTGCAAATATCGCACTCGAATTGAGATTCCTTGGTGTGGGAATTTTTGTGGCGCCTTACAGTTTCTAGTGCGTTAAAAATTTTGCCACAAATATCGCATTCGAATCGAGGCTGGTTAATGTGAGTCTTTTCGTGACGTTTTACACTTTTCAGTGTAAAAAACGTTTTGCCGCAAATATCGCATTCGAATGGAGACTCTTTGTGTTGAGATTTTTTGTGGTATTTTAAATGACCTAGTGAGGCAAACGTTTTGTCACAAATTTCACAATTGAATTGATTCTCTCTTGTATGAGATATTTCATGGAGTTTGAAACCACTGGATGACAAAAATTTCCTTTCACATAGGCATTTATAACTACGCTTTAAATTATGATTCATAACGTGACTTTTTAGCTGTTTTACAACTGAGAAAGTCTCTTTGCAAACATTGCACTCAAAAGACTTTTCTGCATTGTCACTTATCCTTGGAATACTTGGGTCTTGAGTAGGTGGGGTGTCAGTTTTGCAGTGGGAGCTGGGGAATCCCAAAATGTACTCTCTAAAAATTTTCAAAAATACTATTTACTATGAATTCACGAGAAATATACAAATAAATTTGTGTAGTAAACTTTACCTATTTTGATGCATTTCAATAAGGTCTTCATTGAAGGAATCCTCTTCTCTAAACTCAGTTTTTATTTGTGCGTCTTGTGGAAACGTGGTTTTCGTAACCCTCATGTCTCCTATCAAAAATTGAATTTGAATTGAGTATTTTAAAAATTAATTAAGGATTTATTTTTATTCATTTGTATTTTGTGCAGTAAAATATAAGAGACAATTTTCATAAGGTGATTTAAGCTCAAATTTGGTGAAAAATTTACCTACAGTGACTTTTTGTGCCAATTCAATACTATACTTATTCAAAATTTTACTTTCTTTCATTTATTTGGGCTCCAGGAACACAATGAAAGGGTTTCAACTGAGTATCGCAATGCGTTCTGCAGCTATACCCTTTATAGACGGATAGAGTGGCACAACGTATTACCAATATTTTCGTTTAGACACTGATAAGTGTCGAAATATCCTGACATGTGATATAACTATAATATAACCCCTATTAAAAGATGTCCATTGGTATACATCTTACACCTTTGGCTTGTATACCAAACAAAGTTACATAATAACAGACAGCAATAGCAGCGGTTTTTCCCATTTTCCTCTTATGAACATTACTCTGAATCAACGATTTAAACCGAACTTCAATTTTTCATTCTGGACAGATATACTGGTCCACGAATTGAATGCCGTTGTACGGAAACAAACTAAGCTGACCCCGAAGTTCTCATATGACCCCCAAATAATAAAGGACTTATATATGAATCCCGGGGGGGTCATATATGGGTCCAAAAGGCATATTTAGAGGGGGCACGGGGGCACGTGCCCCCCTAAATCCGAGGAAATAAAGAATTTTTTCAAAAAAGGCAAACAATCGTAAAAATTCTTTGCGCTCCGCGAAAATAGATGTTATGTATACCTAAATATAACTGAAAAAAGCAAAATGTCTTGCACTTCGGGCAAAAAAATCATGTTTGGAAAACATCATTTAAATTTTTTTTCGAAATTTCAGTAATATGTAATATGTTTGGGCATATATAGTTTAAATTAGCAAAATTTTTCGCGCTTTTGGCAATATTATTTGCTGTGCCCCTCTTGATCAAATTCCTGGCTACGCCCTTGTATGGCTCATCCCTAAAATTAGTCCCCCGGGACCCATATATGACCCCCTGTCCATGGGGGACTATATACAACCGGTAAGAGGTCATATATGAGTCCTTCAGTGTGCCATATATGAGTCCCGGGGGTCATATATGACCTTCTGGCCAGAGGTCGAAACAGCTGCTCACCTCTCAATTGAAGAGTGGCGAGAAGCTCTCTACTCACCTCACTCTCTTTTGTGAAGTGAGCGATGAGAGGTGAGTTGAGAGGTGAAGTCACGTGTACTTGAGAGGTGAGAGATGAGAGTGAGAGGTGAGGTTTTGAAAAAAAATGAGATGAGAGGTGAGTTGAGAGGTGAGGTTTTGAAAAAATGAGAGGTGAGTTGAGAGGTGAGGTTTTGAAAAAATGAGAGGTGAGTTGAGAGGTGAAGTTTTGGAAAACGGAGAGGTGAGTTGAGAGGTGAAGTTTTGAAAAACGGAGAGGTGAGAGGTGAGTTGAGAGGTGAAGTTTTGAAAAACGGAGAGGTGAGAGGTGAGTTGAGAGTCATGACGTTGCAGAAAAGAGTGGTGAGAGGCTACCTCTCAATACTCACCTAAATTTCGATCTGTGCTTCTGGCTGGGACTGTTAAACACACTTCTAAAGGATGAAAATGTAAAAAAAATAAATGTAAATGTAAAATGTAAATATGTATAAAAACACAGATATGCATTTGTAAAAATGGGGGAATTCTGAAAAATGGACATATTAAAACAAAATAATGTTACCTTTGCTTCTCTCCATTAAAGTTGTTGGTATTTAGTTCTTTTCAGCTGTGAATATTCAGGAGTTGGTCGCAGAAATTCGCCTATCGTAGTAACCTCTTTGCATTGCAGTTTGTTACTTTGCATGCAATATTGTGCGTTTCAGATATCATTTCCAATCAATTACTAATGCTTTTTGTATTTTGCATGTTATTGTTATTTTATGTTTGTAGTTTCTTCAGGTCAAAGTAATTTTTATTTGAGCTCATGATTGTCGCGCCCTACCAGGACATGAATTAAGTTGTGCTGTATCACGCAGCCCCATGCGATATTGCACACCTAAGATGAACATGCAAATATTATACGACTTCTAAAGTTGAGAAATGTACAAATAGTACTTAACTGGGCGTTTGGTTAAAAATGAAATAAAACCGGAGCCGATAAAGCTCAACAAGCAACTCTTTCTGAATATGTGAACAGGAAATCAAAATATTATTTGCCAAAGAAGAAAATGAAAGCTGACTTTAAGAATTTCTGTTTTTCGAATAATGAATACAAGTTATCCACAAGCAAGGATTTAAAAATGCGTAAGCCCATGGGTTTTTGAGCAAAAACTCTCGACCCATGGGTTTTTAAGCGAAAATTCTCGACCCATGGGTTTTTGAGCGAAAACTCTCGACCCATTGGTTTTTTTAGGTTTTTAGATATTTTGGTTTATGGATTTATGGTCTACCAAAACACTAACATTCTAAGTATATAATTTGCTATTTCTACTTTTTTGAGTCACAATGTTATGAAGAATGATAGCTTTTAACTATAATTATCTCATATTTTGCAGGATAAGTTGTAAATTATTGTCAAAATGACGGTTTATTTCACATTCCAGTCTAAGAAAAACCCGTGGTTTATTGTTTAAAATGTGGGTCTGGTTTTTGCTCAAAACCCCAGAAATCTAAAAGCCCTGGTTCGGCATCCTACCGAGGGCTACATACCTCGGATGTTGTTGCATCAGGAAGTAAAGTTAAATTAATAAAGACGAATATTGTTCTTTATTAGGTATAAGGCTAAGAAATTATTGGATACATAAAGATAAGCGATTGAGCACTGAAACAAAGAACTTGAGAGGCAATATATTTTATTTGAAACCTATTTGTATAGCCTATCTATTGTATGTAAGCTCGCAGTGATTTATTACTTATTAGAGTATAGAATTTACATTACACAGAACTTGAATATATCGCAATATGCCCCATATAGTTTTTCACTGCCTTACTTAGGTTGGCTGATTAGCGTCAAATTCTGTTAGACAATCTATATTTTAGCGGTAACCAGCCAAATTAGGCAGTTAGGAAAATGCGTAGGCACTTTTGTAAATGCCTGAGGCCGGGCTATTTTCATTTAGCCGAGGCCTTTAGTAAAATGCCTAGGCATATTCCGTACAGCCAAAACTTCTCACGGCATTAAGCAAAATTATTTTCCTTGTTGCCGTGTAATCATGTTCTTCCCTTAATGACTGAATTAATACATACACGTTAAATCCAGGATTTAATTAACTATTGGTGCACAACATTATTATTTGCTAATATTATGTTCATTTAAATAATGTACAAAATTAGAATATTATATTTAGCACAGATCTGTTACGCAATTTAACTTTCCATGGATCTGGACTTAAGTATTCGCTTTTCATATGCTAATTTGTATAAGTTGAGCTTAGTACAGCATAAGTTTAACTCAACAAGCAAAATGTTACATTAACGGGCAACAAAAAAGGAGGTTTAAGTAAGATAGTTAACCCGAGCACTATCTACTTTCTGAAAGCTCTGCTTATTCGAATAATATTGGGAAATGAAATGAGTTAACTGCTCTATTCGATAGTTGCTGCGATTAAATAATTTGTATGAATTAATTCCATCAATTAAACTAATTATTATCCCCAGTATTTGGATTTACTCCTTTTTCTTCATTTTTTAAACATACATACTGTATATATTGAATAATATAAATCATATTAATCCTCCCTAAGCCTAAGTCAAACAAAGTTGGATTTCTTAAAGTTTTAATACATAGTAATCAGTTAATTACATATTTGTATACTCTTATCATGAGTTTTATTCATTGTTTGAGGATATGGATTTTTTATTCAGAAAAGATAAGGTCAGTGAGATGTCGTAACTGAATAAATACAGCACCAAAGTATTCAAGTTATTGAAATACACAGATTATGTTAAAAGTTGGTATATCAAAGTTGTTTACGTCAAAGCTTATATAGGTAATGATTTTTCTTTCTTTTAGAATAGTCAAACTGTTTTCTGTTATGGCTTGGGGATCAAAAGGTTAAGCTCCAGTGATAAAGCTTGACTTATCTCACCACTGAACTGTCATGGTATAAAATTGAGTTATCCTATTGTAAGTTCAACTCTCGGAGAAGTCACACCAGTCGTACTGATCGCATTAAAAACTTTGCCACATTTCGAAATGAAAACTTGCAAAATTATAATTTGTACTGCTCTCTTTGCAGTTTGTTTGTTTATTTGCTGCCCAGCCCCAACGGAAGCTCAAAACATCCTATGCGATGTAAGTACATTAAAATAGTGTTAATTATTCAAAAAACACCGACATTTAAAACATTATATTATACATTCCATATATAATTTAATTGAAACAAATCAAAAGTGCATGCGTAGGTCAATTAATCCAACACAGCAATTTCTTACTGATAAACAGAACGGCTTACTGTTCACTGCTCATCATGCAATTGTGGAATAACTATATTAATTAAATTTATTTCGATCTACTTTTTAGTTTATTTTCAAAATTTTTACTGAAAAGCTCTAAAAGCTGTAATATTGTGAGTCTTCTTAAAATTAGGTTAAATAAAAATCCAGTAAATGTTAGTAATTTGATATGATATGTTATTTCGTATAAAAACATTATTCTGAAAGTCTTGCTTCTTAGGAACCCATTTATTTGTATACTTTTACTTGTGTACATTGAATACATGAATTACTCTTGTATAATCTTCTTTTACAGGGACTGAGACCAATCATATATACCCTAAACGTTCCGTGCAGTGGTGATAATCTCGCAACTTGCCCACTACGTGTCCTGAACGAGTTGAAAAAAATTGACATATTATTTCTGCCTACAAGTTGCGAATTCTTTTGCGCTAATAATGCCGCTGGAACTTCTATTTGTCAATTGACGACGCCAGCAACACCATAACTGACCTAGGTTACACACATGATGTATAACCAAAAGTTTGGTATCATATATCAGGCATGTTTTATATTTCAGAAAAGTTTTGAAATGATGGTGACGTTGTAACTAAAGTTTTCAAAATGTATTTAGTATATTATTGTAGCATGTTTCATTGAACTCAGTTAAACTTTTAAGTAAACTTCAGAAAACACAACTGCAACTGCATCTGTAAAGCTTCATGTACAGATTCTCACTATTCCAATAAAGATTGATTCATTTCTGTTAAAAATTATAAATTAAATGCTTGTGTTTCATTTATCAAGCCATAATAATGACTAGTTTTGTCAAAGAATACTTAACTTACTATAAGATTTACCCCATTCCTATATTTAGACCCATAATTTAAAAATTCCACAAGACAAATGACATTTTCCCACAATTAATGTAATAATTAACGTTGGAAAATAATTAAAGTCGTAATAATTAATGTTGCATTACTTTGTAAATTGCAAATCATATACCACAAAGAGACTCAACAAACCCGAAGCACAATACTGTAGAATAACTTTTGATGCCATGGACATAATATGTCGGAGGGGGTGAATCGACACCGCTGAAGAAAACGCACAATTTTTTATTAAACGCCAATAACTTTGCTTCCATTATACCTGCTAAAATAATTTTACAAACCCACGCTGCCCACGCATCATGCGGTAGCTGTCTCAATATGTTTTCTAAATTCAAATAATATGATATAACCTAATAATTAGATTTCTCTTTGAAGTGACTTTTCGGTTTTAGTTATTTATGCATTTATGCGTGTACATGTAGATGTAGCTTGTAAACTTGAAACAAGAATGGTCCAACTGCAACTCCTTTAATCCCAAGCAATATTTCGTTTCCCCGAGTTCAAAATCTGTAATGCTCACCCACTTCATGTTTACCACATTTCACAATCCGTAATACCAACTCGCCAAGTCGCCCTAGTTTTTCCTTCAGCACTGACTGCACACTGCACACTGATGCGACGATAAACTAAGGTACCCTAGTACCCTTTACCAGAAGAACCGGAAGTAGCGCAGCAAAAGTGGTTCCTTCGAAAGGCAGTACAAAGTTACATTGAAATCCGCGTTTTCATCAAAATCGGGGGAAGGAAGATAAGTGGATCAAATGATTCTGTGAAAATAAAAAAGTAAAAAAAGTGCCCAGTTATCGGTGATTCGGATGTTTCACGGTCGGATTGGTTGACTTTCCAACTTTTCTTGAATTTTCTGCAATTCTATTGAAGTAATGGAAAAGTTGAAAATGCAAGCTTGTTCGATTATTATGAAAATTTCAAGAAAAATCACTATATATATAACATGGATATGAAATTGTCTTTTTAAAAAAATTTGTTTTTTCGGCCGTGAAAAATTCTAATCACCGAAAACTGGGCACATTTTTATACTTTTTATTTTCACAGAATTATTCGACCCATATTCCATATATTTTCAACCGATTTTGATGAAAACTTGGATTTCAATGTAACTTTGTATTTACTTTCGATGGGTGCATGTAAACAGTTTTTCTGTGCTACTTCCAGTCCTTCTGGTACCTCAGTTTATCGTCAAGGTGTACTCGTTTCACCCACAAAAGAATACGTGGTCTCTCAAGAATCACGGAACAAGATAAAAACGAAAATTCTATGTTTGCAATGATGTCATTTATTGTACCGTACTAACCAGCGACCTAAACATTGCGCGACCTTTACACAATATTGAGCGGAACAAACATCAAGTTCGAGAATAATTTATTTTCTTTACTTTTTACTTTGCTTACATTTCCAGAAGTTTGCGTTGACTTGACCTGTTCCTGTCCAGACATTGAATTCAGCAATTACCGATTTGCATAAAGTACCTCACGTATAACCCACCCGTGTAACATTTAACGTTAGCAAGATATAATTTCAGGTAATTATTATGTTTATTTCAAAATATCTCGTTTGTTGGAATATTGTTCGTCGGGAACAAAACAAAATAAATCTGAGGAAATATTCATTTGGGTTTTGTAAGTTAAAGCTCATTTTAGGAAAATTTGTTTTATTTGATTTGACAGGTGGGGTTCATTATTAATCACTGTACCATCACTGTACAAATTCGTGAGAGACATGTAAGTATCTTAACTTACTTGAACGTAATTTGCAGGTGTTGTTATATGAATTCTTAGGTCACTCAATATGTTTTACATTTTAAAACAGTATGACTGAAGTTCTGGGAAGTAGCAGCAAGATTCACTGATGATTTTCCGGAGTCGGAGAGCAAAACCCAAATTATCTGTAATTCAACATAAGAATTTTACCTGTACTACAAAATGACTGAAGAGAATTTCACTGAATACCAAAAGTGTGTCTTATGCTATAATTATTTGGACTGCGATGAGTTACCACGGCCTTTATTGATCCAGTTGGAGTCAATTATGTCAACATGTGTAAAACACATTCCCAGTGATATATGCCCAACAGGGAGTTGGAATCAGTTTGACGGCTCTGACGAAAGAAATGTACTATCCCTTTTTTGTAAGAAATGCTACGACAGTGTATCAAAACTGTCAAAACTCAACAAGGATCTGGAAGAAATACAAACAAAAATAGTTGAATTAGTGGATCTTCTTGTTTCGCATGTTAAGCTACAGAGAAACCAACATTGTGGATATTCTACACCTGATTATTGTAGTACGGATGCCACTACCGGAGTGTACCGCTCAAATGATTCCCAAAACACAAAAGAAAATGAAATTATTAAAGAAAGTGTTCCATTAGATAATTATGACGAAGCAGAAAACGATGCTGAGTTTGCTGATTCTTTGGATTCCGGGAATACAGAATGCGAAAATTCGGATGAAGAAGTTGCCCAACCAGCTTCCATAAATACAAATTGTGTTTCGCAAAATACAGTATCTACTTTAAGTAAGTCACTAAAACAGGAACTATTATTTTTGATACATTGATTTTAAAATTCTGCTCTTCCAATGCAAAAATGTACTTCATTTGACATTAGTAAGTGAATATTTTAGGAACTAATAACAAAATAGTTGAGCAGCAATGTAAATAATAAAATTAGCCGTCTTGCCTCAATTTAGCATTTATCGGCCCATCCAAAAGTAATAAAACATTTATACAAAATACAAAACTTTTGAATATTGGCTTGACATGACACCAAGAAAACCCAAAATTTTCATCTCACAATTTTTAGATTAATTCTTCATGAAAACAATTTTATTTCACTGAGGAAATGAGTGTTGTATTTATTATTGCTTGATGAATTTGTATCACAGATTAGTTTATTCTTATACCATTGACTGTATTGTCGGATTAATAGCAATGTTTTACAGAAATTATTTTTGTATAAGATTTATTAGTTTTAATTTTTTGCTGATTTCAGAGTCATTTGTCATCTCACTCTCACCCTCACCAATTCAAGTAAAGCCTAAATCTGGTCTTCAGAAGATTTTGGAAGGCAGTTCTGGATATCCGTGTCCAACTTGTCACAAAACGTTCTCACGCTACACTGTAATGAAGAAGCATGATTGTTCAAAACCAACAGTGGAATGTGAAATTTGTGGAATGTCCTTTTCCAGTGGAGGTGTCTTGAAAACTCACATAAGGTCGCATACCGGAGAAAAGCCTTTTAAGTGTGAGACATGCGGAAAAGCCTTTTCTTATAATTCCAATTTAAGAGATCACATGCATATGCATACTGGGCAGAAGCAATTTAAATGTGAAATATGTCAAAAATCGTTCAGACAAGAGACCAACCTGATTAAGCATAAATCAACAGTGCATACAAGAATGGGAGATAATCTTTTTAAGTGCGATGTGTGCTCCAAAACGTTTAAGACTTTCGGGCAGTTAAAAACACATGTTGCGAACCACTCCAAAACAGGAACATTGCGTCCATTTAAGTGTGATATATGTGGAAAGGCTTTTGCTAATTCTGCATATGTTATCATGCACATAAAAAAACTTCACACTCGGGAGGAAATGCCATGGAAATGCCAAGTATGTGGAAAAGGCTTTCATCATAACAGTACGCTGAAGACACACATGCTAAGTCACGATGAAGACAAATCATTTCAGCATTTTCAATGCAGTTATTGTGTTAAGTCTTTTAAAAGCGGATATTATTTAAAAGTACATGAATCGACGCACACAGTGAAAGAAACCTTCGACTGTACAACTTGTGGGAAATCCTTCAAAGCCCCTTCATATTTACTACTTCATCAAAAATGCCATACAGGAATAACTCAAATTTGCGAATTATGTGGAAAATCTTTTTCTTCCACTAGTAATATGAATGGCCATCTAAGGGCTGTTCATGGAAACGAAATAGAACGACGACCTCAAAAGTGTGAAATCTGTGATATGAGGTTTACGAAAAAAAGATCCCTTGCTTGCCATTACAAAAACTATTGTCATATATGTTCCAAGTATGTTCACCGAAAGGGAACATTGCTAGCCCATCAAATCGAAGTTCACACTGTAAACTCCGTTTTTTATCCGGAAGACACTGTAAAAATTGTAGTTGCAAAGAAAAGAATAAGGAATCGAAAAGTTTCAAAAATAAAGACTTCCGTCAATTTACCACAGAGACAAAGCAGAAGAAGTAAATCGAAAAAGAAAATTAATTACGACGAAAGTTCATCCGAAGATATCAGCGACAATCACGATGTTGATAGTTCTTCCGACAAGGAGAGTAAAATGGAAACTGAGCATTTTAAAGTCGAAGTTAAAAGTGAAGATGAATTTTCGGAAAATGAAAACGAATTTACTGAAACTGATCTCTTTTGAGTTATATTTACATTCATCAAAAATTGACTTTTTTTGTTTCCGGAGCCATTTGGTTAAAGTTATTGTTTTTACAAAAGATTTCATTCACTGCTGCAATGATTAGGTCAAATTGAATGGAGAAGTGTTTTCCCATTTTAAAGTACAAGTGGAGTTAAAAGTTTAGTACTTAAGAATAGTGCATTTTTATAATACATTATCATTACTGTCATTTTTTTCATTGATTAAAAATACCATTTAAGGTTATTTATTCATATAATAAACTATCATCGAATAAGTTTCACAATGTTCAATATTATATTCTCAGAGATTATAGTTGCTCTAGAAAATGTATTCCACAAAGTAATTGCGTACAAGTGTTTTAAATTTTCAAAACGTTATTACATACTTTGTTGTTTCATGAGGCATACAATGTTACTTCAAAAACGAATAGACAAAATGATCAGAAAAGCCATTTCTTCCTCCGAAGTCAAATAAATATTTTTTTCATAGCTAAACACAGTTCTTAACTTTGCATACGTTATCATATTTGCAAATATCACCAACTGAGATTCTAGGAGCTTCATAACTAGCACTGGCTTGTTTTGTAGTGTCGTAGAAGAGAATATGACCTAGAGCTCAATTTGCAATCACGATGATTAAGAGAAGCTTAGAAAGTACTTCAATTTTGTTCTCCCCATATAAATCGTCTTCTATTGTGGCATAACACTTGAATATGTTTCCATTAATTATTTGTATCCGTCCATGTTCAAAAAACCACATCAAATGACCGACAGAAAATCAAACAGATCAAGGCAACATTATAAAGAAGACTTCTTTTTATGTTACAGGTGCTGTCAAGAATCTCTCCGGGACCGTAAGCAAAGTATGTATCTGTAATAATGTGAAATACTAACGGAAGATATAAACACTGCGCGACCTTTACTGACGGTATTGAGCGGAAAAAGTTCGAATCTTAAAGGAAAATAAGTCTGAAGAAATAATCATCGGTGTTTGGTATGTTTTACCTTCAATTTAAGGAAAGATTACTTTACTTGACGGTTTTAAAATTCTAAATGGGTTTCAGAAATCATTAATGGTAGTGACACTGTTCTAGCACAGGTGTAATCTTTCTACGTAATAAAATATTGGAAATACCAAAAAAATATTGAATTCTTACGAAAGTATGCACAAGGATATCTCATTTGGACAATTTTGAGGATTTATGGTTGTGAATCCTATTCTTTATTAGTGTGAAAAGTCAATAAGATTTCCTTGAATCCAAAATGATGTTACTTGAAAAACAATATAAAATTTGTTGCAGATGTTTATGGATAGTAAAAAATCGGCCTTTTTTCACTTTTATATTATAAAATGTGACGAAATGGTGTCCCTAATAAGAGAGAAAATGTATTATTTCAATTTATTGCAGATAAAGAAATGAAGACTCAGTAGGGAGAACAACATTCTTGTAATGCTGATATTGTCAGCCATTTAAATAAACTTAAATTTGAGTTTTCAAATACTGTAAGTAATAATGTATATGAATTCGTACAAAATCGTCAGAGACAGGTCCTTAGTGTGACACGGAATTTACAGTTATTGTTACATCAATTTGAAGTCACTAATATTTCTTTTTACATTTTAACGCAGCATGACTGAAGTTATGGGAAATAGCCTCATTCACTGAAGATTTGTTCGAAAGCAAAACCAAATTCTTTGTAATTCACCAATAGATACCTGCATTACAAAATGGCTGAGGCGAATTTCATTGAAAACCAAAAGTGCGTGTTATGTTACAATTATTTGGACTGTGAAGAGTTACCACCGCCTTTATTGACCAAGTTGCAGTCAATTATGTCAACATGTGTGAAACACATTCCCAGTGATATATGCCCAACAGAGAGTTGGAATCAGTTTGACGGCTATGATGTTAGAAATGTATCATCCATTTTTTGTAAGAAATGCTATGACAGTGTATCAAAACTGTCAAAACTCAACAAGGATCTGGAAGAAATACAGACAAAAATATGTGAACTAGTGGATCTTCTTGTTTCGCATGTCAAGCTACAAAGAAAGCAACATTGTGGATATTCTACACCTGATTATTGTAAAACGGAGGCCACTACTACCGGAGTGTACTGCTCAAATAATTCACAAAACAGAAAAGAAAATGGACATGAAATTATTAAACAGAGTTTTTCACTAAATGGGTACCCCGAAGGAGAAAACGATGCTGAGTTTGCTGATTCTTTGGATTTGGGGAATACAGAGTGCGAAAATTCGGATGAAGAAGTTGCCCAACCAGCTTCCAAAAATACAAATTGTGTTTCGCAAAATTATGTTTCTGCTTTAAGTGAGTCCGTAAAACATTAACTATTGTTTTTGAATTATTGATTTTGAAAATCGGCTACATTTGTAGTTCTTCCATTATGCGTAATACTATTGGGATTAATGGGTGCATATTTTCTGAACTAAAAGCGAAATTATTGAAGCAGCATTGCAAATATAATAAGTCTTGTAGGCTCAATTTAGATTTTATCAATCCATCCACAAAGTAATAAAGTATCTTCACTAAAAAAAATTTCCAATTTTCAAACAAGAGGTCATGTATGTATGACGTTAAGGAAAATCAGAATTATCCTTCCACATTTTTCAGGTTCCTTCTTCACGGGGAAGGCGATTTCCCTGGGGAAATAAATATTGTGTTTATTATTCCTTGATGATTTTGTAACTATCACTGATTACTGTATTCTTATGACATGAATTTTATTGTTGAATTAATATTTAATAGTTTATTATTTTGCCTACAATTTATTACATACTAATAAAACCCACCAAATACAAATGATAAGAATACCATATTAAATAGTGACATATATATTATTTTTGCTGATTTTAGAACCATTTGTCGGCGCACCAGTTCATGTAAAACCTAAATCTGGCCTTCAGAAGATTTTGGAAGGCAGTTCTGGGCATCCCTGTCCAACTTGTCACAAAATGTTCTCACGTTACACTATAATGAAGAAGCATGATTGTTCAAAGCCAACAGTGGAATGTGAAATTTGCGGAATGTCCTTTTCCGGAGGAGGTGTCTTGAAAATTCACATTAGGTCACATACTGGAGAGAAGCCTTATAAATGTGAGACATGCGGGAAGGCGTTTTCCATTAAGGCCAATTTAAAAGAACACCTGAACGTGCATACTAAAGAGAGGAAATTTGAATGTGATATATGTCAAAAATCGTTCAGACAAGAGAACTGTATGATAATGCATAAATCACGAGTGCATACTAGAGTGGAAGATAAACTGTTTAAGTGCGATGTGTGCTCCAAAAAGTTTAAGACTTTAGGGGAGTTAAAATCTCATCTTGTGAAGCACTCTACAGGAACATTACGTCCCTTTAAGTGTGATATTTGTGAAAAGACTTATGCTGATGCTGGAGCTGTTATCATACACATAAGGAAACATCACTCAAAGGAGGAACTGCCATTAAAATGCCACATATGTGAAAAGCGTTTTATTAATAACAGTAATCTGAAGCAACATATGTTAAGTCACATTGAAGACAAACAATTTCAATGCAGTTATTGTGGCAAGTCCTTTAAAAGTGAATCTTATTGGAAAGTACATGAGTCGACACACACAGTGAAAGAAACTTTTGACTGTACAACTTGTGGAAAATCATTCAAAGCCTCTTTTCATTTAATAGTTCACCAAAGACGCCATAAAGATATAAATCAAATTTGTGAATTATGTGGAAAATCCGTTTCTTCCATTGGTATGAAAGGCCACCTAAAGGGTGTACATGGAAACGAAATAGAACGACGACCTTTTGGGTGTGAAATCTGTGAACTGAGATTTACGAATAAAAAATCCCGTATTTTCCATTACAAGCAATACTGCCATATATGTTCCACGTATGTTCAACGAAATATAACATTGCTAGCTCATCAAATCGAGGTTCACACTGTAAACTCCGCTTTTTATCCGGAAGACAGTGACGAACTTGTAGTTGCAAAGAAAAGAAAAAGGAATAGAAAACTTTCAAAAGAAAAAACTTCAGAGAATTTACCACAGAGACGAAGCAGAAGAGATAAATCGAAAAAGAAAATCAACTACGACGAAAGTTCATCCGAAGGTATCAGCGACAATCCAGATTTCGATGGGTCTTCCGACAAGGACAGTAAAATGGACACTTCTGAGCATTTTAAAGTCGAAGTTAAAAGTGAAGATGAATTTTCGGAAATTGAGGACGAGTTTACTCAAACTGATGTCTTTTGAGTTATATTTAGTATATTCATCAAAATTGAAGTTTAGTACAAGTGGTGTTAAAAGTTTAGTCCGTAAGAATAGGTGATTTTTATAATTACATTATTATTACTGTCATTTTTTCATTGCTTAAAAATACTAGGTATTTGAGGTTTTTTATTCATATAATAAACTATCGAATAAGTTTCACAATGCCCAATATATTCTCAGAGATTATAGCATATAGAAAATGTATTCCACAAAGCAATTGAGTATAAATATTTTAAAATTTCAAAACATTATCACATATTTTGTTGTTTCGCAATATATACAATGTTACTTCAAAAACGAATAGACAAAATGATTAGAAAAGGCATTTTCTTCCTCTGAAGTCAAATAAATCATTTTTCATAGCTAAACACAGTTCTCAAGTTTGCATACTTTATCATATTTACAAATATCACAAACTGAGATTGTAGGAGCTCATAACTAGCACTGGCTCGTTTTGTAGTGTCGTAGGGAAGAATATGAGCTGGAGCTTGATTTGCAACAGAACAGGATGATTCAGAGAAGCACAGAAAGTACTTCAAGCTTTTGCTCCCTATATAAATCGTCTTTTATTGTCGCATAACATTTGAATAGGTTTCCATTAATTATCTGCATCCGTCCATGTTCAAACAACCACATCAAATGACCGACAGAAAGTCAGACAAATCAGGGCAACATTATAACGGAGACTGCTTTTTTATATTACATGCACAGTCACTGTCATGAATCTCTCAAAACGTTAAACAAATAAATTATGTATGTACTATCTGCAATAATGTGAAATACTGACAGGAGAAATAAACATTGCGCGGCCTTTACTGACGATATTGAGCGGAAAAAGTTCGAATCTGAAAGGTAAATAAGTCTGAAGAAATAATCTTAAGTGTTTGGTGAGTTTTACGTTCAATTTAAGGTTTGCTTTACTTTACTTGACGGTTTTAAAATTTTAAATAGGTTTCAGAACTCATTAATGGTAGTGGCACTGTGCTAGCACAGGTGTAATCTTTCTACTTAATAAAATATTAGAAATACCCAAAAAAACTATTGAATTCTTACAAAAATATGGATATGGACATCCCATTTTGACGATTTTGAGGATTGATTGTTGTGAATCCTGTTCTTTATTACTGTGAAAAGTCTATTATTTCAATTTATTTCAGATAAAGAAATGGAGACCCTGTACCCTGTAGGGAGAACAACATTCTTGTAATACTGATATTGTCAGTCACTTAAACTTGAATTTGAGTTTTTTATATACTATAAGTAAAGTATATGAATTCGTACAAATTCGTCAGAGACAGGTCGTTACTGTAAAACGGAATTTACAGATTTTGTTACATCAATTTTTAAGTCACTAATATTTTTTTTTACATTTTAACGCAGCATGACTGAAGTTATGGGAAGTATCCTCATTCACTGAAGATTTGTTGGAAAGCAAAACCAAATTCTTTGTAATTCACCAATACATTTTACCTACATTACAAAATGACTGAGGCGAATTTCATAGAAAACCAAAAGTGTGTGTTATGTTATAATTATTTGGACTGTGATGAGTTACCACCGCCTTTATTGACCCAGTTGGAGTCAATCGTATTAACATGTGTGAAACACATTCCCAGTGATATCTGTCCAACAGTGAGTTGGAATCAGTTTGACGCGTTTAACGACAGAAATGTACTATCCATTTTTTGTAAGAAATGCTATGACAGTGTATCACAACTGTCAAAACTTAACAAGGATATTGAAGAAATACAGACAAAAATTGGTGAACTTGTGGATCTTCTTGTTTCTCATGTCAAGCTACAGAGAACGCAACATTGTGAACATTTTACACCTGCTTATTGTAGTACGGATGCCACTACCGGAGTGTACTGCTCAAATAATTCACAAAACACAAAAGAAAATGAACATGAAATTATTAAACAGAGTTTTTCACTAAATGGGTACCCTGATGGAGAAAACGATGCTGAGTTTGCTGATTCTTTGGATTTGGGGAATATAGAGGGCGAAAATTCGGATGAAGAAGTTGCCCAACCAGCTTCCAAAAATACAAATTGTGTTTCGCAAAATTATGTTTCTGCTTTAAGTGAGTCCGTAAAACATTAACTATTGTTTTTGAATTATTGATTTTGAAAATCGGCTACATTTGTAGTTCTTCCATTATGCGTAATACTATTGGGATTAGTGGGTGCATATTTTCTGAACTAAAAGCGAAATTATTGAAGCAGCATTACAAATATAATAAGTCTTGTAGGCTCAATTTGGATTTTATCAATCCATCCACAAAGTAATAAAGTACCTTCACTAAAAAAATTTCCAATTTTCAAACAAGAGGTCATGTATGTATGACGTTAAGGAAAATCAGAATTATCCTTCCACATTTTTCAGGTTCCTTCTTCACGGGGAAGGCGATTTCCCTGGGGAAATAAATATTGTGTTTATCATTCCTTGATGATTTTGTAACTATCACTGATTACTGTATTCTTATGACATGAATTTTATTGTTGAATTAATATTTAATAGTTTATTATTTTGCCTACAATTTATTACATACTAATAAAACCCACCAAATACAAATGATAAGAATACCATATTAAATAGTGACATATATATTATTTTTGCTGATTTTAGAACCATTTGTCGGCGCACCAGTTCATGTAAAACCTAAATCTGGCCTTCAGAAGATTTTGGAAGGCAGTTCTGGGCATCCCTGTCCAACTTGTCACAAAATGTTCTCACGTTACACTATAATGAAGAAGCATGATTGTTCAAAGCCAACAGTGGAATGTGAAATTTGCGGAATGTCCTTTTCCGGAGGAGGTGTCTTGAAAATTCACATCCGGTCGCATACTGGAGAGAAGCCTTATAAATGTAAGACATGCGGGAAGGCGTTTTCCATTAAGGCGAATTTAAAAGAACACCTGAACGTGCATACTAAAGAGAGGAAATTTGAATGTGATATATGTCAAAAATCGTTCAGACAAGAGAACTGTATGATAATGCATAAATCACGAGTGCATACTAGAGTGGAAGATAAACTGTTTAAGTGCGATGTGTGCTCCAAAAAGTTTAAGACTTTAGGGGAGTTAAAATCTCATCTTGTGAAGCACTCTACAGGAACATTACGTCCCTTTAAGTGTGATATTTGTGAAAAGACTTATGCTGATGCTGGAGCTGTTATCATACACATAAGGAAACATCACTCAAAGGAGGAACTGCCATTAAAATGCCACATATGTGAAAAGCGTTTTATTAATAACAGTAATCTGAAGCAACATATGTTAAGTCACATTGAAGACAAACAATTTCAATGCAGTTATTGTGGCAAGTCCTTTAAAAGTGAATCTTATTGGAAAGTACATGAGTCGACACACACAGTGAAAGAAACTTTTGACTGTACAACTTGTGGAAAATCATTCAAAGCCTCTTTTCATTTAATAGTTCACCAAAGACGCCATAAAGATATAAATCAAATTTGTGAATTATGTGGAAAATCCGTTTCTTCCATTGGTATGAAAGGCCACCTAAAGGGTGTACATGGAAACGAAATAGAACGACGACCTTTTGGGTGTGAAATCTGTGAACTGAGATTTACGAATAAAAAATCCCGTATTTTCCATTACAAGCAATACTGCCATATATGTTCCACGTATGTTCAACGAAATATAACATTGCTAGCTCATCAAATCGAGGTTCACACTGTAAACTCCGCTTTTTATCCGGAAGACAGTGACGAACTTGTAGTTGCAAAGAAAAGAAAAAGGAATAGAAAACTTTCAAAAGAAAAAACTTCAGAGAATTTACCACAGAGACGAAGCAGAAGAGATAAATCGAAAAAGAAAATCAACTACGACGAAAGTTCATCCGAAGGTATCAGCGACAATCCAGATTTCGATGGGTCTTCCGACAAGGACAGTAAAATGGACACTTCTGAGCATTTTAAAGTCGAAGTTAAAAGTGAAGATGAATTTTCGGAAATTGAGGACGAGTTTACTCAAACTGATGTCTTTTGAGTTATATTTAGTATATTCATCAAAAATTGAAGTTTAGTACAAGTGGTGTTAAAAGTTTAGTCCGTAAGAATAGGTGATTTTTATAATTACATTATTATTACTGTCATTTTTTCATTGCTTAAAAATACTAGGTATTTGAGGTTTTTTATTCATATAATAAACTATCGAATAAGTTTCACAATGCCCAATATATTCTCAGAGATTATAGCATATAGAAAATGTATTCCACAAAGCAATTGAGTATAAATATTTTAAAATTTCAAAACATTATCACATATTTTGTTGTTTCGCAATATATACAATGTTACTTCAAAAACGAATAGACAAAATGATTAGAAAAGGCATTTTCTTCCTCTGAAGTCAAATAAATCATTTTTCATAGCTAAACACAGTTCTCAAGTTTGCATACTTTATCATATTTACAAATATCACAAACTGAGATTGTAGGAGCTCATAACTAGCACTGGCTCGTTTTGTAGTGTCGTAGGGAAGAATATGAGCTGGAGCTTGATTTGCAACAGAACAGGATGATTCAGAGAAGCACAGAAAGTACTTCAAGCTTTTGCTCCCTATATAAATCGTCTTTTATTGTCGCATAACATTTGAATAGGTTTCCATTAATTATCTGCATCCGTCCATGTTCAAACAACCACATCAAATGACCGACAGAAAGTCAGACAAATCAGGGCAACATTATAACGGAGACTGCTTTTTTATATTACATGCACAGTCACTGTCATGAATCTCTCAAAACGTTAAACAAATAAATTATGTATGTACTATCTGCAATAATGTGAAATACTGACAGGAGAAATAAACATTGCGCGGCCTTTACTGACGATATTGAGCGGAAAAAGTTCGAATCTGAAAGGTAAATAAGTCTGAAGAAATAATCTTAAGTGTTTGGTGAGTTTTACGTTCAATTTAAGGTTTGCTTTACTTTACTTGACGGTTTTAAAATTGTAAATGGGTTTCAGAACTCATTAATGGTAGTGGCACTGTGGTAGCACGGTGTAATCTTTCTACTTAATAAAATATTGGAAATACCCAAACAACTATTGAATTCTTACGAAAGGAAAGTACGGACATCCCATTTTGACGATTTTGAGAATTGATTGTTGTGAATCCTATTTTTATTACTGTGAAAAAGTCTATTATTTCAATTTATTTCAGATAAAGAAATGGAGAGCCTGCAGGGAGAACAACATTCTTGTAATACTGATATTGTCAGTCACTTAAACTTGAATTTGAGTTTTTTATATACTATAAGTAAAGTATATGAATTCGTACAAATTCGTCAGAGACAGGTCGTTACTGTAAAACGGAATTTACAGATTTTGTTAAATCAATTTTTAAGTCACTAATATTTTTTTTACATTTTAACGCAGCATGACTGAAGTTATGGGAAGTATCCTCATTCACTGAAGATTTGTTGGAAAGCAAAACCAAATTCTTTGTAATTCACCAATACATTTTACCTACATTACAAAATGACTGAGGCGAATTTCATAGAAAACCAAAAGTGTGTGTTATGTTATAATTATTTGGACTGTGATGAGTTACCACCGCCTTTATTGACCCAGTTGGAGTCAATCGTATTAACATGTGTGAAACACATTCCCAGTGATATCTGTCCAACAGTGAGTTGGAATCAGTTTGACGCGTTTAACGACAGAAATGTACTATCCATTTTTTGTAAGAAATGCTATGACAGTGTATCACAACTGTCAAAACTTAACAAGGATATTGAAGAAATACAGACAAAAATTGGTGAACTTGTGGATCTTCTTGTTTCTCATGTCAAGCTACAGAGAACGCAACATTGTGAACATTTGACACCTGCTTATTGTAGTACGGATGCCACTACCGGAGTGTACTGCTCAAATAATTCACAAAACACAAAAGAAAATGAACATGAAATTATTAAACAGAGTTTTTCACTAAATGGGTACCCTGATGGAGAAAACGATGCTGAGTTTGCTGATTCTTTGGATTTGGGGAATATAGAGGGCGAAAATTCGGATGAAGAAGTTGCCCAACCAGCTTCCAAAAATACAAATTGTGTTTCGCAAAATTATGTTTCTGCTTTAAGTGAGTCCGTAAAACATTAACTATTGTTTTTGAATTATTGATTTTGAAAATCGGCTACATTTGTAGTTCTTCCATTATGCGTAATACTATTGGGATTAGTGGGTGCATATTTTCTGAACTAAAAGCGAAATTATTGAAGCAGCATTACAAATATAATAAGTCTTGTAGGCTCAATTTAGATTTTATCAATCCATCCACAAAGTAATAAAGTATTTTCACTAAAAAATTTCTTATTTTCAAACAAGAGGTCATGTATGGATGACGTTAAGGAAAATCAGAATTATCCTTCCACATTTTTCAGGCTCTCTTCTCACGGGGAAGGCGATTTTATTTCCTGGGGAAATAAATATTGTGTTTATTATTCCTTGATGATTTTGCAACTATCACTGATTACTTTATTCTTATGACATGAATTTTATTGTTGAATTAATATTTAATAGTTTATTATTTTGCCTACAATTTATTACATACCAATAAAACCCACCAAATGTTTACAAATGATAAGAATACCATATGAAATGGTGATACATATATTATTTTTGCTGATTTTAGAACCATTTGTCGGCGCACCAGTTCATGTAAAACCTAAATCTGGCCTTCAGAAGATTTTGGAAGGCAGTTCTGGATATCCCTGTCCAACTTGTCTCAAAAAGTTCTCACGCTACACTATCATGAAGAAGCATGATTGTTCAAAGCCAACAGTGGAATGTGAAATTTGTGGAATGTCCTTTTCCGGTGGAGGTGTCTTAAAAATTCACATTAGGTCACATACTGGAGAGAAGCCTTATAAATGTGAGACATGCGGGAAGGCGTTTTCCATTAAGGCCAATTTAAAAGAACACCTGAACGTGCATACTAAAGAGAGGAAATTTGAATGTGATATATGTCACAAATCGTTCAGACAAGAGAATGGTATGATTAAGCATAAATCACGAGTACATACTAGATTGGAAGATAAAGTGTTTAAGTGCGATGTGTGCTTCGAAAAGTTTAAGACTTTAGGGGAGTTAAAATCTCATCTTGTGAAGCACTCTACAGGAACATTACGTCCCTTTAAGTGTGATATTTGTGAAAAGACTTATTCTGGTTCTGCAGCTGTTATCATACACATAAGGAAACATCACTCAAAGGAGGAACTGCCATTAAAATGCCACATATGTGAAAAGGGCTTTATTAATAACAGTAATCTGAAGCAACATATGTTAAGTCACATTGGAGACAAACGATTTCAATGCAGTTATTGTGATAAGTCTTATAGATGTGAATCTTATTGGAAATTACATGAATCGACACACACAGTGAAAGAAACTTTTTACTGTACAACTTGTGGGAAATCATTCAAGACCTCTCGTCATTTACTAAATCACCAAAGATGCCATACAGATATAAATCAAATTTGTGAATTGTGTGGAAAATCTCTTTCTTCAAGTGGTATGAAATTCCATCTAAAAGGTGTTCATGGAAACGAAATAGAACGACGGCCTTTTGGGTGTGAAATCTGTGAACTGAGATTTACGAATAGAAAATCCCGTATTTTCCATTACAAGCAATACTGCCATATATGTTCCACGTATGTTCAACGAAATATAACATTGCTAGCTCATCAAATCGAGGTTCACACTGTAAACTCCGCTTTGTATCCGGATGACAGTGAAGAACTTGTAGTTGCAAAGAAAAGAAAATGGAATCGAAAAGTTTCAAAAGAAAAAACTTCAGGAATTTACCACAGAGACGAAGCAGAAGAGATAAATCGGAAAAGAAAGTCAACTACGACGAAAGTTCATCCGAAGGTATCAGCGACAATCCAGATTTCGATGGGTCTTCCGACAAGGACAGTAAAATGGACACTTCTGAGCATTTTAAAGTCGAAGTTAAAAGTGAAGATGAATTTTCGGAAATTGAGGACGAGTTTACTGAAACTGATGTCTTTTGAGTTATATTTAGTATATTCATCAAAAATTGACGTTTAGTACAAGTGGTGTTAAAAGTTTAGTCCGTAAGAATAGGTGATTTTTATAATTACATTATTATTACTGTCATTTTTTCATTGCTTAAAAATACTAGGTATTTGAGGTTTTTTATTCATATAATAAACTATTGTATAAGTTTCACAATATCCAATATATTCTCAGAGTTTATAGTTTGTAGAAAATGTATTCCACAAAGCAATTGAGTATAAATGTTTTAAAATTTCAAAACATTATCACATACATAAATCATTTTTCATAGCTAAACACAGTTCTCAAGTTTGCATACTTTGTCATATTTGCAAATATCGCAAACTGAGATTGTAGGAGCTTCATAACTAGCACAGGCTCGTTTTGTAGTGTCGTAGGGAAGAATATGAGCTGGAGCTTGATTTGCAACAGGATGATTAAGAGAAGCATAGAAAGTACTTCAATCTTTTGCTCCCTATATAAATAAATCGTCTATTATTGTCGCATTACATTTGAATAGGTTTCCATTAATTATCTGTACACGTCCATGTTCAAACAACCACATCAAATGACCGGCAGAAAGTCAGACAAATCAGGGCAACATTATAACGGAGTCTGCTTTTTTATATTACAGGTACAGTCACTCAGTCACTGTCATGAATCTCTCAAAACGTTAAACAAATAAATTATGTATGTACTATCTGCAATAATGGGAAGTACTAACGGGAGAAATAAACATTGCGCGGCCTTTACTGACGATATTGAGCGGAAAAAGTTCGAATCTTAAAGGAAAACAAGTCTGAAGAAATAATCTTCGGTGTTTCGTAAGTTTTACGTTCAATTTAAGGTTTGCTTTACTTTACTTGACGGTTTTAAAATTGTAAATAGGTTTCAGAATTCATTAATGGTAGTGGCACTGTGCTAGCACAGGTGTAATCTTTCTACTTAATAAAATATTGGAAATACCCAAACAACTATTGAATTCTTACGAAAGGATATGGACATCCCATTTTGACGATTTTGAGGATTGATTGTTGTGAATCCTATTCTTTATTACTGTGAAAAGTCTATTATTTCAATTTATTTCAGATAAAGAAATGGAGACCCTGTACCCTGTAGGGAGAACAACATTCTTGTAATACTGATATTGTCAGTCACTTAAACTTGAATTTGAGTTTTGAGTTTTTTATATACTATAAGTACAGTAAAGTATATGAATTCGTACAAATTCGTCAGAGACAGGTCGTTACTGTAAAACGGAATTTACAGATTTTGTTACAT
This sequence comes from Yoshiicerus persimilis, assembly GCA_020352615.2. Lineage (NCBI taxonomy): Eukaryota > Metazoa > Arthropoda > Collembola > Entomobryomorpha > Tomoceridae > Yoshiicerus > Yoshiicerus persimilis. The sequence goes on from CM036940.2 coordinate 88,856,363, forward strand.
CAATTTTTAAGTCACTAATATTTCTTTTTACATTTTAACGCAGCATGACTGAAGTTATGGGAAATAGCCTCATTCACTGAAGATTTGTTGGAAAGCAAAACCAAATTCTTTGTAATTCACCAATACATTTTACCTACATTACAAAATGACTGAGGCGAATTTCATAGAAAACCAAAAGTGTGTGTTATGTTATAATTATTTGGACTGTGATGAGTTACCACCGCCTTTATTGACCCAGTTGGAGTCAATCGTATCAACATGTGTGAAACACATTCCCAGTGATATCTGTCCAACAGTGAGTTGGAATCAGTTTGACGCGTTTAACGACAGAAATGTACTATCCATTTTTTGTAAGAAATGCTATGACAGTGTATCAAAGCTGTCAAAACTTAACAAGGATCTAGAAGAAATACAAGCAAAAATCGGTGACTTTGTGGATCTTCTTGTTTCGCATGTCAAGCTACAGAGAACGCAACACTGTGGAAATTCTGCACCTGGTTATTGTAGTACGGATGGTACTACCGGAGTGTACTGCTCAAATAATTCACAAAACACAAAAGAAAATGAACATGAAATTATTAAACAGAGTTTTTCACTAAATGGGTACCCTGATGGAGAAAACGATGCTGAGTTTGCTGATTCTTTGGATTTGGGGAATATAGAGGGCGAAAATTCGGATGAAGAAGTTGCCCAACCAGCTTCCAAAAATACAAATTGTGTTTCGCAAAATTATGTTTCTGCTTTAAGTGAGTCCGTAAAACATTAACTATTGTTTTTGAATTATTGATTTTGAAAATCGGCTACATTTGTAGTTCTTCCATTATGCGTAATACTATTGGGATTAGTGGGTGCATATTTTCTGAACTAAAAGCGAAATTATTGAAGCAGCATTGCAAATATAATAAGTCTTGTAGGCTCAATTTAGATTTTATCAATCCATCCACAAAGTAATAAAGTATCTTCACTAAAAAAAATTTCCAATTTCAAACAAGAGGTCATGTATGTATGACGTTAAGGAAAATCAGAATTATCCTTCCACATTTTTCAGGTTCCTTCTTCACGGGGAAGGCGATTTCCCTGGGAAATAAATATGGCTTAATTTTAAAAGTACTGGGAATTAAAGGAATTTGTCTTCTATTTAAAAAGTATAGCCCGCTAAAAAATCCGTCTTCGATTTAAAAAAAGCTTCCTCTAATTAAAAAGTCAATGTCATCATGAAATAAAACAAAGAGTCTTCGAGTTAAAAAATTTAGTCTTCAAATGGTTTCCGGGAAACAGAGGAGTTGCATCTTTAATAAGTATAATAATGGAACATGTCACATATGTCAGTTCAGAACAACATAAATTAAATTTTGTAGTTATTTTAGTAAATTATTTAAGTAATATTTACAGTTTAGTTGAACTTTGTATAATTTTGTTATCAATCGTTTTCAACAAAGCTTAACGTTTCACTTGATTCACAAAAATGTTTGGTATATGTCCAGTCCGTATTATTTGCTTCACTTAACACTTGCCATAGCTGTGATTCAGTCGGTGGTTGTCAATAATATGAGTTATGTAAGTGCAGTTAGAATGTCTTTCGTCTTTATCTTTCTCTTACAACATTTGGCTAACTCGATAATGCCATGGAATTACCATAATATTGTTACCCTATACAGGAACCATATTGTGTGCAACTGCATATATAGACTAATATTAAAGCATTTTGTTTCGAAGAAAAATTCCTTTATGGATTTTCTTCCAACACATTCTTCTATAAAAATTAGTCCTTTATTTAGAAGACATGAATTTCGAGAAGACATAATTCCTTTATTTCCCAGCCACATTAAATACCAGCCAATAAATATTGTGTTTATCATTCCTTGATGATTTTGTAACCATCGCGGATTATTTTATTCTTATACATCGATGGTATTGTTAGGTTACTATTTAATATATTATTATTTTGCCAAAACTTTATTATACACTAATAAAACCCACCAAATGTTTACAAATGATAAAAATGATATATGAAATATTGACATATATTGTTTTTGCTGATTTTAGAACCATTTGTTGGCGCACCCGTTCATGTAAAGCCAAAATCTGGTCTTCAGAAGATTTTGGAAGGCAGTTCTGGATATCCCTGTCCAACTTGTCTCAAAAAGTTCTCACGCTACACTATAATGAAGAAGCATGATTGTTCAAAGCCAACAGTAGAATGTGAAATTTGTGGAATGTCCTTTTCCGGTGGAGGTGTCTTAAAAATTCACATTCGGTCGCATACTGGAGAGAAACCTTATAAATGTGAGACATGCGGGAAGGCGTTTTCCATTAAGGCCAATTTAAAAGAACACATGAACATGCATACCGAGCAGAGGAAATTTGAATGCGATATATGTCACAAATCGTTCAGACAAGAGACCGGTATGATTACGCATAAATCCCGAGTACATACTAGAGTGGAAGATAAACTGTTTAAGTGTGATGTGTGCTCCAAAAGGTTTAAGGTGTTAGGGCAGTTAAAATCTCATCTTGTGAAGCACTCTACAGGAACATTGCGTCCCTTTAAGTGTGATATTTGTGAAAAGACTTATGCTGGGTCTGCAGCTGTTATCAGGCACATAAGGAAACATCACTCAAAGGAGGAACTACCATTGAAATGCCACATATGTGAAAAGGGCTTTATTAGCAACAGTAACCTGAAGCAACACATGATATGTCACAATGGAGCCAAACGATTCCAATGCAGTTATTGTGATAAGTCATTTAGAAATGAATCTTATTGGAAAGTACATGAGTTGACACACACAGTGAAAGAAACTTTTGACTGTACAACTTGTGGGAAATCATTCAAGACCTCTTTTCATTTACTCAGTCACCAAAGACGCCATACAGATATAAATCAAATTTGTGAATTATGTGGAAAATCCGTTTCTTCCAGTGGTATGAAAGGCCATCTAAAGGGTGTTCATGGAAATGAAATAGAACGACGGCCTTTTGAGTGTGAAATCTGTGAAATGAGGTTTACGAATAGAAGATCCCGTATATTCCATTACAAGCAATACTGCCATATATGTTCCACGTTTGTTCAACGAAATAGAACATTGCTAGCACATCAAATCGAAGTTCATACTGTAAATTCTTCTTTGTATCCGGATGCCGGTGAAGAAACCATAGTAGTGAATAAAAGAAAAAGGAATCGAAAAGTATCAAAAGGAAAGACTTCCATCAATTTACCACAGAGACGAAGCAGAAGAGGTAAATCGAAAAAGAAAGTCACCTACGACGAAAGTTCATCTGAAGACATCAGCGACAATCAAGATTTGGATGGTTCTTCCGACAAGGAGAGTAAAATGGAGACTTCTGGGTATTTTAAAGTCGAAGTTAAAAGTGAAGATGAATTTTCGGAAAATGAAAACGAGTTTACTGAAACTGATCTCTTTTGAGCTATCTTTCCATTTATCAAAAATTGACTTTTTTGTTTCCGGAGCCCCTTTGTAAAAGTTACTGTTTTTACGGAGGGCTTTTTTCTTTTCTGCTTGCAACGAATTTGGCCGAATTGAATGGAGAAGTTTTTTCATACTGTGGAGTACAAGTGGCGTTCAAGATTTAATCCGTAAGAATACTGCATTTATTCTGTGTATCATAATGTTGCATAATCATAATAATGCATTGTCATTTTTATTGACTTATCCCAACTTGAAAAATTAAATATTTAACGTTATTTGATTCACGTTATAAACTATTGAATACCTATGATTTGCATAATGTCCAATAAACTGCCAGAGAATATATTTATTGTAAAAGATCTATTCCGAAAAGTATTTGGGTAAATATATATTAAAATTTCAAAACTTTAAATGCATAGTTGGTGTTGGTGTTTTGTGTAGCATGCAATGTGAGTTCATGAGTAAAAAGTACACAAAAGAGTTACAAGCATTCTGCCACCGTAGTCAAATCCATATTTTTCAGAGTTAAACACAGTTCTCAAGTTTGCACATCTTATCATACCTATTTGCAAATATCACAAACTGAAATTATGGGAGCTTCATAAGTAACATTTTCTCTTTTTCTAAATTCTCTATCGACATAAAAAATTGTTCGATCCTGCATCACCTTCCAATCTGTTCCTTTGCCAGAAATTGTCGTAATATGTAGTATGAATGACACTATAGTGTAACTTTGTGAGGTGTGTAACTTTGTTTTACTAAATAAAAAGTGGAACTTCTTCGGCTTCATCTAGAATAATCAAATCATTGCATAAGTCATTGTGTTTCAATATCAATACATATTGTTTTATTTCTGAGATATTTTTGTCTCATTTATTATTGTTTTTGCATCAAATCTTACTGTTCTGTTTCATATTTACCTATACATTTGTAGCAACTGCAAACAGTAAATACGATGCGAAGCATGTATATATATTCCCGCAATTTTATTCATAGTTACTTTTGGACATTCTACTCAATTTGGAAGTTTTCAAATAGTATCTTCAACTGGTTTTGTAAGTTGTCTTTACACATTAATATAATATATTAGTCAAATATATATTTGACTAATTTAAATAAATATGAACAAGATGAGCAATTCTGCTTCTTATTTGCAATAATAGCGAAACCAGTTTATAAATATATTTCTACTAAAGCTTTTATACACCAGAAAATGAGAAAATTATTTGCGATAGAGTTCTGTACATTATGATCTTAGGAATCCCAAACAGTTTTTTTGAATATTGTAGAAAAGCAATCACAGTACCTTGCTCGCTTGCATTAGTATAAGGTTATTACATTGACTTATGTGTGATTTATAAGAGCATGTTGCACAATTCAAGCCTTTTTGTTGAAGCATTTACCAAAAAAAGAAAGGTAGGCGACTGTGGGAAGGACAAATACGTTACGAAAAAGTTGCTCTGAAGTAAGCAACCGGTTCTCCGGTGAAGAAAGTTAATACACTGGCATTTTCTGAGAGGACGGCATAATGAACGATAAGTTTTAGAATGAACAATGAATATATAGAAATGGGAAGGTTTGCAATAGAATGTCTTTTTTAATCACAAATATTACTACGACCAAGACGAATTGAAATATTAATTAATTAACGAATAAACTGTAGTATATATCACTTTTAAATTTATTAGTACATCACTATTCTTCAGGACGGGTTGGCAAATACACAGAGTTCACTTTGCAAATCGGATACATTGTGAACATCACTGAACAACAGTGAAATCGGATTCCCTATAATACATGAGTAGACTTAAGTAGATTTATTGCATCAGACGTGAGTTTTGTGTTAAAGTAGCTAGTAGTAGAAGTTCTCATAATATGCATATAAAGTACATCACATAAATTAACTTAACGTTTAGTTGGGTAATAGTTTTAACTTACAGTGTTCACAGTTTTAAAACTGCTTCGAAGAGCATATTAAATGCATATTGCTTTTGCATTTGTTAGAAGGGAATATGTTACTACCAGTTGTAGTAAATAGAACAGACGGCATTTCGTCCCCTCTGGATAAATTGACAGATTGCGAAAAATTATTTTCCAAGAATACCTTGTTCCAAACCTTTTGAAAAACACACGGATGATTTTCACGAATATCGCAATCAGTAAACTTCCAAAATGCACCCAAAATTACAAAAAGTATATCAATTGGTTTACATGGCCTTATCAAAGGTGTAGTAATATAAAATGTAACTGTGGTGATTGTGCACAGCGTAGTAGTGCTCAATTTCCAAATGCAATTTAAGCAGGTAAGAGAGGGTCATTTTTAGCTAATGCGTCTAGTAATTCTCCAAATGCTATGGGGTCCATATTCCGACCAACTTGATGCAACAAAAACCAATCTCCCATTCTACAATCCTTTGAGAGAAATTTCATAGTCTCCGGTTTTACTGATCTGGTTCTTCTTTCTATTCGAGATGTTCTAAAACTCGGATTTACATTCCAAACGATTCGGTATACAATGGCTAAGACTGACACTGTTGCAATGAAGACAAACCAAAACCTGCAGAAAAAACACAAAATCAATAATCATATTTTTACGCCCGGACGGCAAAAGATAAGAATAACAGAAAGTGGTAATGACGAAGTTGCAAATTATGCTATGTTTAAGTTGCATTGAAAGTTTCATGGCATATAGTTATTTACAATTGGTAATTATTATCAAAATATTCAGTAATAAGTACAGTATGTCTACAATGAGACCCGACATATCCCAAAACGACATATATATACCAAGTTTTCTTCCCTTTAAAGTATTTTGGGGGCAAAATGAGATAACACAGGATTTGCACCAATCACCACCTCAAGAGCAATTTTTTGAAATTTTGATTTCGAAATTTTTTTCCCAAAATTGCTCCTAAGGTGTTGTTTGGTACAAATTCGGCGTTTTTTCACTTTGCCCCCAAAAAACTTTAAAGGGAAAAAAACTTTTTGGGATATGTCGGGTCTCATAGTAGACATACTGTAGATAAGCGTACCACAAAAATATGTATATTTTTTCATTGAGAATGTTGATAGGGAGAACACAAAGAGCATCGTGTTGAACAATTTTTCCACTTGGACCAAATCTGTTAATTTCACACGAAGTTACCGTAGGAAACACCCTAGCCATAGGATCACTCCTGAAATATGGTTTCCTTTGACTAAAACTGAAAACTTCCAGTCCATACTGTGTAAACTCATTCCCAAAAATGGCATCTGTGACGAAAATCTGAATAATGACGTTTAGAAAATTGAGAACTTCACAAAGGAAGAATTGGAGGCCATAAGCTGTGTGGTAGCCTTTGTTGGCAGTAAAATATTCAATGAATTTCTTTTGCTTTTCCAATTTCTGGTCTTTAGCAAACACAGGATTAGAAACCAGGGTTTTGATTTTTCCTGCTTCACAATTCTTCCATATCCAGTGTGGTAAGTAAAAAAATAGTGCCTGGAGGAATAAAATGATCCAAACCCATTGATAATATGTGTGATATACTAATTTATCGTGTTTCCTCAAAGAATGTATTCCAGGATGAGCAGAAACTTCTGAATCCAGTAAGTCATCTTCACGCGCACCTAAATTTCAGTAATAAAAACGTTTAGACGTTTTTGTTACGGTTTTTTAAACATCATATAGCAAAAGCTCACGTTAAAATTAATAGAATGCATATTAATATTGAATTCCCGGTATACATGCAGTTCTTAAATCATAATTTGATTAGAATTCTAACCTTGATAAGCCACTTTTTTTGATACAGGGTCTCTCTTTCCTATTGTGTACGTGGAATGTATCCAACAAAAGGTGTCCATTATATTTTTAATCACTTCATCACTAATACATTTAATTGGTTCACCAATGTATTGGCGGGATGCGGCTAAAGCTGCACATCCAAGTAAGATTAAAACTGTTAAACGGTAATGCAGTTTAAATGCAATATTGTCTATGCAAACTTTATTAATATTTACTAAACTCTTCAGGGAATATACAATATCAGCATTCATTTTCGTAGATATTTGTTGAATACTTAAACAAAAGTCGTGCTTTGCGCTGTTTGTGGATCTTTGCAAAAACTTGTTCATTCACAGTCTGCTAGATAAATTCAACTGACAATTCAGCTGGAATACCTAAAACTATTTTCCACAACTACAAAGCAATAAATCTTGACTTTGCTTTATATATTACATTTGGGAGCGTACACAAATTACGTGGTCAGCCATGTAGGGGTGGGGGTCACCCGAAGGGGGGCGGGGTGAGATGTCTAACTTACCTATTTTGCATTTGCATCATTTCGAACGCTTATATTGCCATGCCTAAAAAGAGTGCCTCTTAAGGTTAGCGTATTGTGCACTCCTTGCTATGAATACAGAATTTGGTTTATAAAGAATAGTGGTTGAGCCATTTTTAATACGGCACCGGTAAGCTGAATTGTCATTAGTCATTTATGCTTCATAGTTATTACTTCAGATTGCTTATTGTTCTCTGAAATTTGCTCTGAAATTCTTTATTATTGTACTACTTTAAAATTATTGTGCACTTTTTTGTAAATTTATATTTTCACGCCAATTTTAAAACAGAATTTAAGAGCTGTTTACAACACGTCAAAACAAAAAAAGTATTGCAAGAATATTTGCCTTTTGATTATACATTTCTATTCTCTTATTAAAAACCAATGTTTACTATGATGACCCATAGGCTGTTTATGTACTACAAATGGCAGGTACGTATACATAGTTAGGAGTAGTTAATTTCCCAAAAAATTGCTTCCTGTCAATATACTTATTGGCACACTCCACAAAACTTTCTTATATAAATAGATTGCCTTTGCGTCAAAGCTTGATGTTCTGCTTCAGATTTAACTTTTGTAAATTGTAGCAAATGCAAACAGTAAATACGGCGTAACACATGTATGTTCCCCAATCGTTACTTTCGGACATTCTACTCAATTTTTAAGTTTTTAACTAAAGCATCTTAAACTGGTTTTGTATCTAATCTTTTCACATAAAAATCTAAATTTATGTTTGGCTATTTAGATTATATAAGGTAATACAGATAAAACATTACAATTTCAGTGTGGGATAATCCCAGCAAAAACCTTAGAGGAGATTGTCAGGAGAGTTCTGCCAATTAGGATCTTAGGAAACAAAAGCTCTTTCCTGGATATGTATGGATAATGTAGAAAAGCACCCACAATACCTTGTTCGGTTAGATTAAAACACGATTATTACGTTGTCTACTGTGCGATTTACGAGAGAGCATGTTGGTACGCTCACGCTTTTTTTGGCTTAAGCTTTTACCAAGAAACAATAGGTAAGCGACCGTGGCAAGGACACAGGCGTTAAGAAAAAATTCCTCTAAGCAACCTGTTCTAACTTCAGTTGCGAAATCACGGAATACACTGGCATTTTCTGAGCGCACGACCTACTGAACAATGAACTGAATGAGTGAGCATTATGAGCAATGAATAATAGAAATGAGAAACTTCACTATATAGGTAGTATATCTTTTTTACTCACAAACATTACTACGACCAAGACGAAATGAAATAATAATTAATTAACAAATACGCTGCATTATATGTTCCTTAGGAATTTATTATTCCATCACTATTCTCAAGGATGTTTTGGCAAATACACAAAATCTCCCCGTGTTTTATATGATAATTATTCTATGATGTAGTGGACATTGTCCCTGGTCAAGTTTGGTTGCAAAGTTTTTTGAAAATAATCATTTGGTTGACCTCCAGAGCCCACCAAAGGTCGCATTTTTGTTCACTTTTTTGTGTAAATATGAGTGTATCTTGAGAACGGTAGTGGCTAGAGATAAAAGATTAGTGCCATTCGACGGCTATTTAAATGTAGAATAATGCTGAGTATTCAAAACTTGACTACGCCCCATTTTGGGGTCCCACCCCTCCACAACCAAAGTGGTCCGATGAGGTTTATATAGGTATTCACACTGAACACTCCTTATAGCCTCCTCAGTCACTCAAAAATCGCATATATTAATTGAACGGTTCATTCTTCCAGAATGGCATTTTCAGTGTTGATTTACAGTTACTTTTCCCCTCCGAAGTGCTTAGAAAGGATTTGGAGGTTAGAATTATTTGTTTTTGTAGCGAAGCCGAATTTTGTAAGAGCTGTGACCTCGACAACTGTATCCTGAGTGGATTTAAAACCACCTTGGTCATTTCTTTGAATAGTGAGCCATCTTGCAATGGCCAAACTGACCGTTATTCGGTTTTGCAATAAGGCAATGAGAAGTGCATAAGCAGTCATTTCAACACTTGCAGGTTTTATAAGTTTCGGTTGACCGTCTGGGAGTTTCATTAGATTGAGTTTTCTGTTCCCAATATTTCAAATCTCCTTCTGTTATGGCAATACCATCCATCCATAAGTTCAGTAAACCTATTCTTTTCTGAGTGGTTTGCAACTTGCAAAGTGTAGGCGATTAAGTTAACTGCATATGGATTCTAAACTGTTGACTTTTTAAGTGGACCTGACTCGTCGTCATTTTTATTGGTCTTACTTTCCACTTGCCATGCTTCATCTGCTAAATACCATGTATTATGTATTAATGTGCGTTTCAGAAATCATTTCCAATAAATCAGTGCCTTTTGTATTTCGCATGTTGGTGTTATACCTATATGTTTTCAGGTTCTCTTAGGTCATAGTAAATTTTAATTGTAGCTCATGATTGTCGCACCCTTTCTGAATATGCAATAACTTGCGGTGTATCATGCAACACCATGCGATATTTTTTACTAGAGAAAAGGTTTCAATCGAAGTTTTTCCAAAACTTTACTGATGAGATGAGCTTCTAGAATTAAAGATTTCCAGTAACATCATATTATTGAATGTTTTGTTAGCAAAGGCAAAGGTTAGCTTAAATAAAAGATGCGCATGCAATTATTATATTATTTGATTTCCAAAGTTGTAAAATGTAGTACACAACTATGTGTTAAAAATTAAGTAAAACCAGAACCGTATCCCTACAATACTACTAGTCTGGCCTCTTATGGTACGGCAAATGTAATAGATCGTAAGACCGTAATTGTAAATTATGAAACTGAATTGCGACACTATAATGAGCATGTGGCATTTAATACTATGCCTAACATCATAATTATGGTGTCGCAATTCATTTTCATAATTTACAATTGTCAATTTCAAAATATTCATACACACTGAAGCTTACCGTAACATGCGGACTTAGCGCACAGGCGATCCTGGCGAAAAATCTGCTGAACATGACAGCAGCGGTCTTACAAAGTTTTTGACATAGGTCAGACTAGTAGTATTGTAGTGCTATGCCAGAACCGATAAATGTCAACAAGCAACTCTTTCTGAATATGTGAACCGAAAATCAAAATATTATTTAATGAAGGGAGGCAAATGAAGGCTGGCTTTAAGCTGGCTCATTTACCAAAAAATAAATACAGGCTATCCACAAACAAGGGATCAAGGATGCAAAAACCCATGAATTTTATAGCAAAAACCTGCGACCCATGCCTTTTTGTAGATTTTGGGGTTTTTGATTATCTGGTCTACCAAATCACTGTACTACTCTAGGTATATTAATTTATATTTCTGTTTTATTGAGTCACAATATGATGAAGAATGATAGTTTTTAACTATAATAATCTCATATTTGCAGGATACGTTGTTTATACTCTGAAAATGACGGTGCATTTTACATTCCTATGTAGCAAAAACCCAAAAACCCATGGTCTTTTGATAAAAAAGTGCACCGGGTCTTTTCTCAAAAACCCAAATAGAAATAAAGCCTGGTTGCGCACCCTTGCAATGGCTACATGGTAGAACCAGGAAGTAAAGTTAAATTAACGGAGATATTTAAATACTGCTCTTCAATAGGTATAGCGTTAAGAAATTATTGGATAAATAAAGATAAGCGATTGGGCACTGAAACAAGGAACTTGAGAAGCAATATATTTTGTGTTATTTGTACAGACAACAAAAATCTCAGTGATTTATAAGAGTATAAAGTGCACATTACACAGAATTTGAAATTATTACAATATACCCCATATAGTTTCTCATTGACGTAGGTTGGCTTTATTAGGTCAAAACCCTGGTAGACAACATAAAAACTTAAATTCAGTATTTGTGTAACTGATATTGGTACACTACAAGCACAACATTATTATTTGCTAATACTATATTTAGCGCAAAATAGTGTTTAACGACGCAAAATATTTTTCCAAGTAGCTGGACATAAATATTCACTTTTCCTATGCTAAATTGTATACAATGAGCTGAGTTCAGCCTAAGTTCTGTTACATCAATGGTCAACAAAAAAGGAGGGTCAGCTAAGATAGTTAACCCCTGAGCGCCAAAGTAGTTATAGCAACGGTTGCTCTTATAAGGTACTCTCAACCGAGAATATTTTAAATAAAATTTCAACTTTTTCCATTTTGGGGAGACACAGTTTCAACATGGGGAAGCAGTCTGTAGGGAAACACAGGGTTGGGTCCAAAATGGCCGATTTGTGCCCAGAAAGGAAAAACTTGAAGTTTTATTTTTAAAATTCTCGGACGGGAGTACCTTTTAAGAGCGACAAAAAACCGTTGCTATAACTACTTTGCATGAACGTTATCTACTTCCTAAAAGCTTTGCAAATTATTCGTACAATGAGAAATGAGTGAACCACTTTACTCGACATTTGCTTCGATTAATTACTTTAAAAAATTAATTCCATCAATTAAACTAAATATCACTAATATATGGATTTAATACTTCGGTTTTACTTTTTTAATATAAATATTGCATATAGTGAGCATTATAAAGCATATTAATCACCCCTAATAAAATTAACTTAGGTTTCTTAAGGTTTTAATGCATAGGAATCCTTTAGCTACCTATTTGTATGTTCAAATCATGAGTTTTATTCCTTTTTGCATTTGACTTTGAGGATATGCATTTCTTATTCAGAAAAGATAAGATCAGTGTGCTCACCTTAAAGGTAAACCAACATATTTTAATGCTCGTTTATTAAAAAAATTTGGACGAAATATTTTAAACCGTTTTGAGTTATGCCCCCCGTTAGCACACACTGACAGACGGAAAGAGTATTATTATCATACACTCGCTTTCCTGACTAAATAAATAATATGCAGCACCAAAGTACTCATGTCGGTAGGACTAAAGGGCACCCCCCAAATAAAAGGCAACCCCCATTAAGTTGACCTTATTTATAACTGAACACTATAAAAATTATATCTGCATTGAAGTTTGTTTATTTTTTTAGGTTAGGTTAGAAAAATGCGCGTAAATGTGGTCGCCCTAATGGGGGTGCTTTTATTTTAGGGGGTGCAACATCCATTTAGGGGGTGCCTTTTAGTACGACCCGTACTCATGTTAATAAAATGCACAGATAGTGCTAAAAATTGATAAATCAAAGTTGTTTACTTCATAGCTTATTTATTTACTTTTCCTTTCACTCTGAATGTTTGAATGGTCAAACTGTTTTCTGTTATGGCTTGGGGATCAAAAGGTTGAACTGTGGTGATAAAGTTGCAATAACCTCTGTAATATTTATAAAGAATAGCAAAAGCCGATGAGTTGTCACACGGCCATAAAACCAGGGTTTCTCTCCGTGGCTAAAATCAATGCTATTAGCCGTTGAAGTAAGAATAATGTGATAAATTTACTAATATTAGTTTGGTTTGGCTATTTTTCCAAATCAATTAACTTCACTTTCATTAGATTTCTTGCCTATTGGCAATGTTCTCACAAAAATATTTAAATTAAGAACGTTTTACCCAATATTACATTCGCATTAGTACAGCATTTTACCCAATTAGCACATCGAGTATACAAACTGGTGAAATCCGGTTATTGAAGACCACTGAACTGTCGTAGTATAAAACAGAGTTGTCTTATTGTAAATTCAACTGTCGGAGAAGTCACACCAGTCGTACTGATCGCATTAAAAACTTTGCCACATTTCGAAATGAAAACTTGCAAAATTATAATTTTTGCCACTCTCTTCGCAGCTTTTCTGTTTACTTGCTGCCCAGCCCCAACGGAAGCTCAAAACTTACTATGCAATGTAAGTACATTAAAATAGTGTTAATTATTCAAAAAACACCGATATTTAAAACATTATATTATACATTCAATATATAATTTAATTGAAACAAATCATTCAATTAATCCAACACAGCAATTTCTTACTGATAAACAGAACGGCTTACTGTTCACTGTTCATCATGCAATTGTGAAATAATTATATTAATTAAATTTATTTATATCTACTTTTCAGTTTATTTTCAAAATTTTTACTGAAAAGCTCTAAAAGCTGTAATATTGTGAGTCTTCTTAAATTTAGATTAGGTCAAAATCGAGTAAATGTTAGTAATTTCTTGAATGTGATATTTTATATAAACATTATTCTCAAAGTCTTCTTTCTTGGGAACACATTTATTGGTATACCACTACTTCGATACGCTGAATACATGAATTAACCTTGTAAAATCTTCCTTTACAGAATTTGAGGCCAATCGTATATCTTCTAAATGTTCCGTGCAATGGGGGTCCCTCAAGCTGCCCACTAGCTGTCCTGAATGCGCTGAGTGAACCTGTGAATTTAGTTCTGTATGAAGATTGCCTATTCTTTTGCGCTAATAATGCCGCTGGAACTTCTATTTGTCAATTGTCGAACCCATAAACGCCATAACTGACCAGGTTACGCACATGACATGATGTATAACGAAAAGTTGGATACCATATGTTAGCCATGTTTTATATTCCAGAAAAGTTTTGTAGTTAAAGTTTTCAAAATGTATTTAGTATATTTTTGTAGCATGTTTCATTGAATTCAGTTAAGCTTGTAATTAAACTTCAGAAAATACATCTGCATCTGTAAGCTTCATGTACAGATTCTCAGTCTTCCAAAAGAGATTGACTCATTCCTGTTAAAAATTAAATGCTTGTGTTTCGTTTATCACGCCATAATAATGACTAGTTTTGTCAAAGAATACTTAAATTACCATAGGATTTACCTCATTCCTATATTTAGACCCATAATTTAAAAATGCCACAATACAAAAGACATTTTCTCTCAATTAAAGTTATAATACCAATTAACGTAGAGCAATAATTAAATTTGTAATAAATGTTGAATTGTGTCAATTGAAAATCGACGTTCTTTCCAACAACTTCCAAATTCTTCATCTCAACAAACTGTAATTCCCGTCAACTTTCTAGTAATGCGTAATGCCATAATTTTCATTGCATATACTTTTCAAAGATCGGTCCGATTCTCGAAATGTTTACTAGTTTATGCTTTAAAAATAGGTATGTAGAAAATTAGCCTAACCTATTATTTGTAAGTATAAATGTCTTAAATACAAACTGTGTTTCGCGAAATACAGAATCTTTTTAAAGTAAGTCCCCAAAACAGGAATTATTGTTTTTGAAACATTGATTTTAAAAATAGAATAGTTTCCATAGTTCTTCCAATACAAAAATGTATTTTCTATGATGCATAAAACTATTGGGATTAGTGGGTGACTATTTTTTCAACCAAATTATTGAAGATTTAAAGTAAATAATAAGTTTTATAGGTTTAATTTGGATTTCAGCAATCTATCAACAAAATACTAAAGTATCTTTAGTAAAAAATTTCCCAATTTTCAAACTTGACGTTTGGTACGATGTTAAGGAAAACCAGAATCAGGTTATTTCTTCACCGGGAAGGCGATTTTATTTCCCTGGAGAAAATTTTGTATTTATTATTGCTTGTGATGTTGTACCTATCACAGATTATTTTATTCGTATTACATCGATTTTATTGGTGAGTTTAAATTGCCTAGTCCCAACTTAAAAAACTAAATTAAATATTTTGATTAAAGTAATAAACCATTGAATACATATGAGCTGCACAATGTCCAATAAACAACCAGAGATTATGGTCATTGTTCCGAAAAGTAATTTGGTAAATATGTATTAAAATTTGAACACTTTTAATGCATAATTTGTTGTTTCGTGCCGCATACAATGTGAACTAATAAGAGTAATAAGTGAAAAGTACACAAAAGCTAAGAAAAGCATTTCCTGCTACCTTGTCAAGTAAATATTTTTTCATAGCTAAACACAGTTCTCAAGTTTACATGATTTATCATATTTGCAAATATCACAAACAGAGATTTTGGGAGCTGCATAACTAGCACTGGGTTGTTTTGTAGTATCATAATAGTCATAAAGGAGAATATGAGCTGGAGCTTGTTTTGCAACCGAATGAGAAAGAGAAGCATATGAATCGACACATTTTGGATCTGCGGTAAAATAAATTATCAGTTTTGTGTCCGAATCCTCAATCTCATAACGCATTACTCCGCCACTCTTCAATTTCCCCAGTTCTTCCTTCTCAAATGCATATCCAGTAGGCAGGTTGACCTCCATTAATGCCATATTTGATTTCCCCAGTAGTTTGTACTTGCCACAAACATTGAATTCTAATCTATTAGTCTAATCTATCTTATTTTCATGTTAATTTCATGTAATTCTTGATAATTTCTTCTATAGGTTTCCTTTACCATGTCAAAATTAAAAGTTTTTATCCTTTCAAGCATTCTCGCAGTTTTGAATTGGGGAATGTTTATCATTAGTTCTTTTGGTGTGATATCATTATTGTAAAATCTTTTTAAACATGTAATGTCATTACGTAACTTGATTTGCTTTTATACATTGATTCCAGTTTACTAAAAATAGAAATGTTACACTCCGCAGTGTTGATAAAATTGATATTTAACATGATTCCAGCCTTGAGTAACAGTGTAATTCATTTCAGCGGAAAAAAGGCTAACAACTTTTATTATACTAAAAAGATTTCCAAGCTTTCGACGACTATGCTGTTGTCATCATCAGGGTGAAAATTAGGTAAGTTACTTTAAATTACTAAATGATTTATGATTCTATTGTTTTGTTGATAAAAATTAATAGTATGAAAATGACTATCAAAAATTAACTGTTCACATAGAGAATGCTTAAATGGGATTTGAATCTATCTTTTGTAATAAAGAGAATAGTAAAGAAATCCAAATAGGGTTAATTTACATTCCTTTATCAAGATATAAACACAACAATTGCATTTTAAACACAACCAACTAATAAGGAGTAGTACCTGTAAATTTTTAATAGTAATATTAGCATTTGCATACAATTAATTTATATCAAGAAAACAATAGAATCAAAAATCATATAGTAATTTAAAATCACTTATCTAATTTATACACTGATGATGACAGTACCATAGTTGTCGAAAGCTTAGAAAAATTTTAAGTATAATAAAAGTTGTTAGCCTTTTTTTCCGTTAAAATGAATTACCATATAGAGTTATCTTATTGTAAGCTTAACTCTTGGAGAAGTCACACCAGTCTTACTGATCGCATTAAAAGCTTTGCCATATACTGAAATGAAAACTTGCGAAATTATAATTTTTACTACTCTATTCGCAGTTTTTCTGTTTATTTACTTCCCAGCAACAACGGAAGCTGACAACCAACTATGCAATGTAAGTACATTAAAATAGTGTTAATTATCAAAAAACGTCCACATTTAAAGCATTATATTATACACTCCATATATAATTTAAGTGAAACAAATTAAGACTGTATGCATAGGTAAATTTATCAAACACAGCAATTTCTTACTGATAAACAGAACGGCTTACTGTTTGTTCACTGTTCATCATGCAATTGTGGAATAACTATATTAATTAAATTTATTTCGATCTACGTTTCAGTTTATTTTCAAAATTTTTACTGAAAAGCTCTAAAAGCTGTAATATTGTGAGTCTTCTTAAATTTAGATTAGGCAAAAATCGAGTAAATGTTAGTAATTTCTTGAATGTGATATTTCATATAAACATTATTGATGATTCTCTAAGTCTTGTTTCTTGGGAACACATTTATTTGTATACCACTACTTAGATACGTTTAATACATGAATTAAATTTGTAAAATCTTCATATACAGCGTTTAAGACCAATCATATATGACCTAGATGTTCAGTGTAATGGGGATCCCGCAATGTGCCCACTAGCTGTCCTGAATAGGCTGGGAATAATTGGGAGATTCCTGCATGAAAAATGCCCATTCATTTGCGATTTTAATGGAGCTGGAGTTTGTATTTGTCAATTGTGGAACCCATATACGCCATAACTGACCAGGTTACACACATGACATGATGTATGACCAAAAGTTGGATACCATACTATATTAGCCATGTTTTAAATGTCAAAAAAGTTTTGAAATGATTGTGACGTTTTAGCTATAGTTTTCAAAATGTACCTATATATAGTGTATTATTGTTGCATGCTTCGTTGAGTTCAGTTGAGCTTGCAATTAAACTTCAGAAAATACATCTGCATCTGTAAAGCATCATGTACAGATTCTGAGACTTGCAATAAAGGTTGATTCATTTCTGCTACAAATTAAAAATTAAATCCTTGTGCTTCATTTATCAAGCCATAATAAGGACTAGTTTTGTCAAAGAATACTTAACTTGCCATAAGATTTACCTCATTCCTATATTTATACCATAGTTTAAAAATGCCACAATACAAAAGACACTTTCCCTCAAACGTTATAATACTAATTATCGCAGTGTAATAATAATTAAGTTCGTAATAAATATTGAATTACGTCAAATGAAGATCTCTCGTGCGACGTTCTTTCCAACAACTTCAAAACTCTTCATCTCAACAAACCATAATTCCCGTCAACTTGCTAGTAATGCATAATGCCATAATTATCAGTGCATATACACTTTTCAAAGATCGCCGATCGGTCCGATTCTCGAAATGTTTACTAGTTTATACTTTAATAAAAACGTATGTAGAAAATTGGTCTAACCTATTAAGTATAAATGGCTTCACAATATTCACACCGAAGAATAATAATTTAGATACCTAACTATTTTAGGTAAAAGAAAATACGAAGATTCATTGACAATTTTTATTAAATTTGGGACTTTTAGGACGACCCGTGAAACATTCTGTTATTTCTCTAACATCACCTCCCTGAACCTGATTCCCACCCGCACTTCTTTTCACACACAGATTTTCTCTTTCGCCCACTGTGAGGCCAAGGGCGTACGTTTACTACCCTGAATCCGGATCCAATTCTTCAGTGCTCACCTTTTAGACATTCCACTACAATAGACAATCCAGAGTCTATTCCATAAAATTTTCTCTTGATTTTCAGTTTTTTCATCTCCGACATGTGTAGCATTCATTTGGAGATTACCATTCTTTGATTTTGTAGCTAAGTCAAATCTAGGGAGATCTTCTGTTACCCCGACTACTGAATCCTGATTAGATTTAAAACCAATGTTTATGTTAATGTTAAGATCCCGTATTTTCCATTACAAACAATACTGTCATATATTGTAATGACCTATCGGGCCAAGTATGCTCTATGCCTATTCCTGCGAATGGTAAAGAGTGTTTCTCGCCGGGTTCTATTCTCATTCAATCTTCGATTAACCCAATGAATATAAATTAAGTAATATTGTAAGAGTAATAATAAATATGTTACGATACTCTTAGTTGTGCCGAAATATCCAATGAATCCAAGGTAAGTCCGATTTAGTGATAACAGAATAAGTAATAGTTCGGATTTAATACACACAGTTTGGTTACTGAAATAATAAGTACAATACAAATAGAACACAATGGTGATCGCACCAGTGTAGAGTAAGGATAGTAGACAGTCCAAGAGCCAGCGAACAACTGAGCGTTGAAGAACGTCCTTCCTAGTCTGTAAGGTCAGTCGGTAGTGAGGTGGTGCATTGGAGCTGTGGGTGATATTAGCATATATCACAATATGTTCCATTTATGTTCAGCAAAATGTAGCATTGCTATCCCATCTAATCGAAGTTCGCAATAAATTCTTTGTATTCGAATGCCGATGGAGAAATCCTAGTTCCAAACAAAACAAAAAGGAATCGAAAAGTTTCAAAAAGAAAGACTACCACCAATTTACCAGAGACGAAGCAGAAGAGATAAATCTCACAAAAAAATCAGATACGACGAAAGTTCAGCTGAAGATATCAGCGACAATCTAAAATTTGGTGATTCTTCCGTCGTGGATTCTGAGCATTTTAAAGTCGAGGTTAAAACTGAAGATGAATTTTTGGAAACTGAGGACGAGTTTCCCAACAATGATCTCTTTTGAATCATTTCCATTCCTTAAAAATTGGCTTTCCTTTCGTTTCCGAAGCCCCTTCGTTGAAGTTACTGTTTTTACGAAAGATTTCCTTCACCTAATAACGCGCTATGCCAAATTCAATGTAAAAGTTTTTTCATATTCCAGAGTACACGTGGCATTAAAGATTTAATCCGTACAATCCGTAGGAATAATGCATTTATTCAATGTATTTTCATTGCACAGTCATTTTTAATTTCCTTGTCTCAACTTAAAAAATGAAATTAAAAATTTGATTAAAGTACTAAACTATTGAATACATATGAGCTGCACAATGTCCAGGGATTAAAGTTAAGGTTCCGGAAAGTAATTTGGTATACATATTAAAATTTGAAGCTTTTAACGCATAGTTTATAGTTCCTTGCCGCATAAAATGTGAATTAATAAGTGAAAAGTACACAAAATGATAAGAAAAGCATTTTCAGCTACCTTGCCAAGTAAATATTTTTTCTTAGCTAAACACAGTCCTCAAGTTTACA
Source organism: Yoshiicerus persimilis (assembly GCA_020352615.2). Taxonomy (NCBI): domain Eukaryota; kingdom Metazoa; phylum Arthropoda; class Collembola; order Entomobryomorpha; family Tomoceridae; genus Yoshiicerus; species Yoshiicerus persimilis. The sequence continues at coordinate 88,876,535 of CM036940.2, forward strand.
TGTTTTATCATATTTGCAAATATCACAAACAGAGATTTTGTGAGCTTCATAACTAGCACTGGCTTGTTTTGTAGTATCATAATAGTCATAGAGGAGAATGTGAGCTGGAGCTTGTTTTGCAACAGGATGAGAAAGAGAAGCATACAAATCGACACATTTTGGTTCTGCGGTAATCGAATCGAAATAAATTATCAGTTTTGTGTCCGAATCCTCAATCTCATAACGCATTACATCGCCACCCTTCAATTTTCCCAGTTTTTCCTTCTCAAATGCATATCCGGTCGGCAGGCTGACCTCCATTAATGCCATATTTGATTTCCCTCGTAGTTTGTACTTGCCACAAACATTGAATTCTAATCTATTTGGGCTTCCACTATCTTTTACCTAATAGAAACCCAGAAAACAAAGATTTACTTTTGCATCGAATTATAAAACGAATTATCAAACTAAATGTTTCAAAATACATTTTTCATTAACCAATTAATTTTTCAAATATCTAATTACCTTAACATCGATTGCAAATTCAGAAGCCGTGTCATTCTGTTCTACGTAGTAAGACCAACTAAGTTGAGCCAAAGATGAACCGAGTCCAGTTGCTGAGAGATTTGCCCAATGTGCACCCTGTTGTAAGAATACTTCTTGCAGCTCCATGGCATTTTCACGGTAGACTTTCAGTTGTTTTTCGCCTCCGAAGTACTTAGCAAGGATTTGTAGGTTAGAATTATTTGCTTTTGTAGCTAAACCAAATTTTGCAAGAGCTGTGACCCCGACTACTGTATCCTGAGTGGATTTAAAGCCACCTTGATCATTTCTTTGAGTAGTGAGCCATCTGGCAATGGCCAAACTGTCCGTTATTCTGTTTTCCAGAAGAGAAGTAAGAATGCAGTCATATGTCATAAGTAATCATAAGTAAGAATGCAGTCATATGCAGTCATTTCAACAGTTACAGGTTTTATAAGTTTCGGTTGACTGTCTATTTCCGTTTCATTGAAATTTTGAGTTTTCTGTTCCCAATATTTCAAATCTCCTTCTGTTATGGCAATGCTGTCCATAAGTTCAGTAAACCTTTTCTTTTCTGTGTGGTTTGCAACGTGTAAAGTGTAGGCGATTAAGTTAACTGCATATGGATCATTATTGATATCGGTTTTGTTTGAAATGTACGCTAATCCCTTATTTATAATGGATGGGTAGTAAATGTTGTATTTGGTGGCTGATTCAATAAATGTGAGAATCGTGTACGCAGACATAGCAAGACCCCCTGATCTGGATCCCCCTTGCAATTGAGAGTTTAAAACTCGACCAAGTTCTTCAAATCCTCCATATGGTTGTTGTCTATCTCCTAAATATAATAAAGCTTTTGAAATAACTTCTGGGTCAATAGTAATATATGGTTTGGCTTGGATAAAGGATCGAACTACAAAGGCAGTGAGCCAAGTTGATCCAAAAGTGTCTTTATTTCCGAAAGCGGAGAAAGAACCATCATTCCGAAGATACGTCAGTTGTCTTTGGTATCCCTTTTCTAGGTAGCCAATGGCGATATTCCGAATGGCTGGAGTAAGAGCGTTGGTGGACTCCAAATATTCAAGAACAACAATATCTACCACGAAATTCAACATGTTTTGTTCTCCGCATCCAGTTGGCAATTGAAGAAGTTTGTCCAGGTTGGAAACAGTTGCGCCGAGCATATCTCCAACTACAGTTAATTTCACCGTGTCTGCTCCTGCAACACGAGACTCTGGGAATTCAGCAGAGAGATTTCTTGAAAAAGAAGTATTTTCAGATCTCAAATTTATCAGAACTGCTTGATTTCCGGTTTTCTTCTGTCCAGGGGGTTTTACAATAAGTGGGCGTGAAACTCCATCCCCTGCTAGGGGACTGATTCCTTTCACAATCAGTTTCTTCGTTCCAAAACTCAATGGAATGACTAGAAATGACACGGAGGAAACTTCTGATGGAGAAATATTTATTGTTTTTGTTAACAATTTCGTGTCCTTCCCGGATTTTCTTTCCAGATACTCCAATGTTCCATTTGCATTGTCAACAGTAACGTCTACTTTTAATTCTTTATCCAAGTAATTATGTACTAAAACCTGGAGAGCAAAAACTTCCCCTTTCACGACAGAGTACGGCAAATTCAAGGAAATGAAAAATGGGCGAAAGGTTGTAACTTTCGCTGGGTTAAGACTAACTCCCAACCCATCTTCAGAATTCACAGCAAATCCAGTAATAATCCAAGAAGTTAATGTGTCTGGAACAGTTTTCACGAAATTTGTTACAGATCCTTCTGGAGAACCGTCAATATCGTCAAAAAACCATGTTTCTGGGAATTCTGTTCTAACCTTGACTTCATCTGCTCTTCCAAATTCTCCTCCTGATCGAGGTACTGCGCAAATATTACTATCCGGATGTAAACTGGGATCGGCAACTCGTTTGCCAAGTTCTGCATTTGTTAGCAAAAATATATCCGACTGTTCGAAAAGGAAGTGAGTATCGGAAGTTCGTCTGCTCCGGTATTTGTATGAAAGTTCAGAAAAGGAATTAGAGTTAATACTGTTCTCCACTGATTCCATATCAATATCCGAGTTCTCCTTCAGAATCAGTACAGATTGATCAACCCCTCGTAAAGCAATTGTGGATTTTGGTTTTGATTCCAAAATCAGAGTAAGATTATTTCCAGGTTCTGTCGTAGATTTAGAGAGAGTGATATTCAAAAAGTTGTCCAATGATGTAGGAACGTTGAACAATACGGAATCTGCAATAATCTCGTTATTCTCATGAAAAGTTGAATAAGCAATCAAATTTCCTTTGGGAGAGCAAATTTTTGGAATTGGAACTTGGAAATTTTGTTGGAGCGTATCGTTTTGTAAAGTTGGAATCTTTTCCACAGCAACAACTTCTCCGCGACATAGAAGAACATATTTCAGTGAACGGAGTTCCTTATTTGTGATCACACTAAAACTAATATTTTCATTTACTTTTGGGTTTTCAGTTAACAAGTTCAGTTGCATATACACATTGTTCTGGGTTACCATTTTCCAAGGAAGAGCGATTCTTTTGGTTAAAGATTTATACTTGACTTGCATGGTGTTAACTGATAAATATTCATTTGTCGGTGTTTCAAAAGTTAAGTCGACAATTCCGTCGGGGGGAATGGATTTATTTAAATGCCCCTTTTCTTTTTCCCATGAAAATCCGTGCGAGATTTGCAAAGCGTCTGGATTATCATCAGAAATTGGAATGTCATCCTGAGATAGAATTTGCAAACTGAGATGCAATGGAATTCCTGGCTTGAAACTCTTAGGAGCATTTAGCAAACGTATTTTGTACGGGTGTTCATACAATTTAAATTGGCTCGAAGCATTTTGCTGTAATCCGGTAATGATTTCGGTAAATCTAACCAAAACTGTGAACTCCTTGTCGTACCCTTTGATATCAATAATATTCAAATCCTTTTTGACATCAAACTCGACAAATGCATAAGGTCCATCCAGAGTTACAGTTTTCGTTGATTTGGATTGATGCATCTGAATCCACCTAGGTAAATCTTGGGACAAAGTAACAGTTGCTTCTCCCTTTACAGCTTTGCCATAGGTATAAGTTGCTCCAACTTCCGCTATCAGTTTAGAATTGTCATAAGTTACGAAACTTGGAAGTTTTACACTAACCTTAAATTTTGGGAGCACGTATTCAGCAACTTGGAAATCGTGTTCCTTTTTCAGTAGGTTTGACCCGACTTTAATCACCCAATTCCCAAGATTCGGTTCTGCAGAGAGAGACAAATTATTCGAGAGGATTCCATTATTGACAATTTCAGCATTTTCCCAAGACTTGATCAAATTCCTGTTCGGGTCTAAAATAGAGATATCAACTTTGGTGAATTCCTTCAGAGGTCTGAATGTTCTGTTAAGAATAACAACTCGGAAACGGACGGTTTCTCCGGGTTTGTAAATGAGTTTATCTGTCTAGATGAAAATTGTGTGTCCTTCTCTTTCTCTAAATTCTCTATCGACATAAAGAACTGTTAGATCTTGCATCCCATTTGTTCCTTTCCCAGAAATTGTCAAATTATACGCATCATAATCAAGATCTTTTAATTGCATTGTAACCTTAACAGTTTTCCCTGGTTCCACAAGAACATCTTCTTTGACAATTGGCTCAGTGTGATTAATGTTACTGATTTTCACTGAGAGGGATGCCGCAGTTCCCGAATCTTCACCAGAAATGTAAATGGTATGCCAACTATGCTGGCGTATGATCCCTGGTCCAATTGCAACAAACACTAAATGGGTTTCACTTTTTACAATCTCCAGACAAAAACCCCAAAACAGAATAGTTGGCAGCAGTTTCCACATTATATTGACGGTTGGGTTGTCAGATTCCAAATGAGCAGTCGTACAAGCCTCATCCAAGATTGCATTTCTATAAGATATAAAGCCTTAGGCGTTTTTAACACAAGTAAAAAGAAAAAAAAGAACTTTCACTTCATCTGTAATAAACCATTCAACCAATGCATTTAGTAATGAAGTAGCAGAAGCGAAACAGATTTAACAACGTCCTCTGGAACATAGCAACATAATAGAAAACTTTTAAATAATTATCCGAACAGTTCAAGAGTTATACAATCAACAGAATGCCAAACGTACAGTGGCACTAAACAGGTTAGTATGTCATATTTAGGGAATTTTATTTCCCCTGCGCTCAAAAAAAGTGTACACGATAGGTTGCATGTACACGGTTAGTTCCCCACTATACATACACAACACCAACAATAACCCATTACTGTAGCACGTTAATGGATCAAATTTAGGTCAGAAGGATTCAACCGATTGACCCCAAATTCACACCAGTTCTCCCTCTCGACCCCATTACCACAATAGAAAAAGTCGCACCAATTATCTTAAACCGTTCAGGAGTTATAGAACCAACAGTCTGACGGACGGATGGACAGACAGACAAAGTCCAATAAACTGCCAGAGCTATAGTTACTTCTAGAAAATTTATTCCGCAAAGTAATTGGGCAAATATATATTAAAATTCCGAAGCTTTTAATACACATTTTGTTGTTCCCTGCAGGAAACAATGTGAATCACAAGTGAAAAGCACATAAAATGATAAGAAAGAACATTTTCTGCCACCGTAGTCAAATAATTAATATTCCTTAACTAAACACTGTTCTCAAGTTTATATGTTATGTCATATTTGCAAACATCACAAACAGAGATTTTGGGAGCTGCATAAATAGTACTTTTTTCACCATGGCAAAACCATGGTATTTTTCCGTGATGTTTTTACGGGTTTATTACCAAAATATAGGTTCATAACGGCTACTTGTTATATGCATTTATAACGGTTTATTTTTAATATGTTGTACATTTGTCAAAAAGTTATTTGTCAAAATGCAGCACACAATGAACCCTCCTCACAAAGAACGCAATGTGGAAGAAATATCTCGAGATAACAATAAAAAAACATAACTAGTATACTGTGTGCCAAAATAAATATATCTTTCTTTATTTAAATTGTACAAAAAATATATTCAGTAAAGCTGTGAAAAATACAAAAAATAAAATTAGCTAGCTAGTTTAGTTTTATAATAATGCAAAACGTCCTTATTTCATAACATGCTTTACGGCTAAAGGTATTAGCGCTATGAGACATCTATGGGAAGTATTTTGCTGTTTCGGGCGAATTCCTACTTTTTTGAATATTGTCCATGTTTTTTGATTGTGACATTGTACCTTAAAGTTCAAGCAAGTAAGTTGTGGGAAATGTATCAGGCTTTCGAAAGCAGTATTCCACAACCTCTGATGACTTTTATGGAAGATACATCAGCAGAATTTCCACAACAATCTGGCGATTTTTCGACGGTTTACAGGGAATTTTCAGACTTTGTTGCTACTAGTTTTTACTAATTTTGCTCAGATTTCTTTCCTGAAAGTCAGAGGGGACTGTGCAATATCTCTTTCGAAAGCCAGATACATTTCCCAAAATATACTTTTCTACGCATTACTGTACAATGTCACAGTAAAAAAAATATTGACATTTTTCCAAAAGAGTGCAACACCTCGTGTAAATCGTGAGTTTGAGTTCGCCGTATCCACTACAGCTGCAACTGTTGATGTTGTTAATGTGTCTGTGCACTAACGCTATCTGAGCGATATGGCGTACCAAGCTGGTATATTCAACTAATAGAATAGAAATACCATAAAGTTCGTATCACACGGAAATTACAAATTTATCTTCAAAGAGCAAACAGTGTAATATTCCAAAAATACTGATGACATTTTAGCAGTAAAAATTAGATAACCTTTCTATAAAAATACTTGTAATTGAATGAGAGAATATTTTCCGACATAGAATTATATAATTGTGGATACCACAATACAAAACGCTCAGATGTATAATATAAAATGTAACTGTGGTTATTCTGCTGGTATTAAGGGCTTCTCGTCGCTGTCACCTACCCTCTTAGCTAAAGCGTTTAGCAATTCTCCAAATGTTGTGGAGTCCATATTTCTACCAATTTGAGCCAAGAAAAACCAATCTCCCATTTTTAAATGCTCTGAGATGGTATCTAAAGTTCCCGGGTTTAATGATCTGGCGCTGGCTCTTCCTATTAATTGATATCTTCTTAAGCTCGGGACATTGACAGCGACTCGGTATACAATGGCTAAAACTGACATTGCTGCAATGAAGATAAACCAAAACCTGTGAGAGAAGAACACAGAAATCAATAATCACATTTTTACGTGGTAATGGCGCAGTTGCAAATTAGGTTACTTAAGTTACATTGAAACTTTCGTACCATAGTTATTCACAATTCGAAATTATTATTATGTGTGTAAATATTAAGTAATAAATAAATAAGATTGGCGTACCACAAAAATATGTATATTTTTTCATTGAGAATGTTGATAGGGAGAATACAAAGAGCATCGTGTGGAACAATTTTCCCACTGGGACCGAATCGGTTAATTTCACACGCAGTTACCGTAGGAAACACCCTAGCCATTGGGTCACTCCTGTAGTATGGCTTCCTCTGAGTGTAATTTAAAACTTCCAGTCCGTACTGTGTAAACTCATTCCCAAGATAGGAATCTGTGACGAAAATCTGAATAATGACGTTTACAAAATTGAGAACCTCACAAAGGAAGAATTGGATGCTATAAGCTGTGTGCTGGCCTTTGTATTTTGCAAAATAATCAATGATAATTTGTTTCTTTTCCAATTTCTGGTTTATAGGAAGCGCGTGAGCGTTGTGCATATCGGAAACAAGTTTTTTGATTCGTCCTCCTTCTAAATATTTCCACAACCAATGTGGCAAGTAGAAAAACACTGCCTGGAAGAATAAAATGATCCAAACCCATTGGTAATACGTTTGATAATCCAATTTATCGTGTTTCCTCAAAGAACGTATTCCTGGATGAGCAGAAACTTCAAAGTCCAGTAAGTCTTCTTCACCAGCATCTAAATTTCAATAATAAAAACGTTTAGATATTTATTACGACTTTTCTTACGCATTTTAGGAAAATCTCAAGTTAAAATTAATATAATGCACATTACAGAATAATATTGACTTCCAGGTATACATACAGTTTTTAAATTATAAGTCGATTTAAATTCTAACCTTGATAAGCCACTTTTTGCGATATAGGGTCTCTCTTTCCTATAGTGTACGTGGAATGTATCCAACAAAAGGTGTCCATTATATTCTTAATGACTTCATCACTAATACAGTCAATTGGGTCACCAATGAATTGGCGGGATGTGACTAAAACTGAACATGCAATTATGATTAAAAATGTTAAACGATAATGCAGTCTAAATACGTTATCGTCTATGCAGACTTTTTTAACATTTACTAAATTCTTCACGGAATCTACAATAACTTTTATATCCATTTTTGCAGATATTTATTGAATATTTAAACAAAAGTCGTGTTTTGCTGTTTGTGGACCTTTGCAAAAAGTTGTTCATCCACAGTCTGCTAGATAACATCAACTGACAACTCAGTTGTGATACCTAAAACTGTTTTTCGCAACTGCAAAGCAAAAACTCTTGACATTGCTTTATATGTATTACATTTGGATACCTATAAGCATTTAGCATGAACAGATATACAAGTCTGCATAGTTGTAAAACGAGACTGATGTCTTATGAGACAGTTATGAGATGGTAAACATTACATGCAACTATAAAATATTTTACTACAGGAATTCTCATTCACATCTGTACAATTCCGACTTCGTCATATCATACCTCAGGTATGATATGAAATGATACAGGCATGATACCTGTAGAAGTGCTATGATATTTCTGAAGTGGAAAGATCTTGCCTTTGCTATATTTCCATTTCATAACGTATTCTGATTTGTGAAGATGGAAAAATTCTTATCTGCTTTTCTATGTATCTACCTATAAGTTCATAAGTGTAATATTTTATCATATGCCATTAATAGTCTCTCTGGAATAATACGTCATTTTATTGGTTACCTTTAAAATAGTATATTGATGTTGGCAAAACAATGCTCTAATGTCACAAGTTTTTTTTAGAGCAATACGATGAGTACAGAACAGACTCCGACGCCGATAAATATTTGCCGGGGGCGGCGAATATTCTATTATTGACACCCTGCACCCTCGACGGCACACCGGTCCAAAGGAGGTCGGCGGGGTGTAAGGCAAAAAATCCTATTTATAATGCATTTGACAGTTTTTCCAGATGCGATAGCATTTTTATAACAAAACAAATGCTCATTGCGCTCTAAAGTCTTTCTAAAAAATCTTTTTAACACAAAGGACCATATTAACAGTAATAACATAAAATTGACAAAAGCTCTGAAAATGAGTAATTGAAAGTTTACTATGATGACCAACAGGCTGTTTATGTACAAATGGCAAGATATGTGTATAGTTAGTACATTGAACTTTCAATAGGCATTACATCCTGGAATACACGTATTGACACACTCTAAAACACTTTCTTATATAAATGGATTGATTGATTGTCTTGGCATCAAATCTTAATCTTCTGTTTCATATGTACCTCTGTACATCTCTAGCAAATGCAAACAGTAAATACGATGTTAAAAATGCATATTCCCCTATTATATTTTATTTATCGCTACTTTCGGACTTTCTACTCAATTTGAAAGTCTTCAGCTACCGCATCTTAAACTGGTTTGTACCTATTTGCACGCAAATGTATATTTGACTTATGCGATGAGAATTCTGCTTTTTATGTGGAAGAATAAGGAAACCAGTTGACAAATATATTTCCCTTAGAAGATTTCATACACCAGAAAATTATTTGCGATACAGTTCTGCACGTTAGGATCTTATGAATCAGGAACTGTTTATTGATAATGTAGATACCTAAGTATCCGCCTTATCTTGTTCGATTATTTTATACAAGACAATGCATTGCCTACTGTACGATTTATGAGACCGTGTTAGTCTGCTCAGGTTGTTTTTGCATAATCTTTTACCAAGAAATGAAAGGTAAGCGACTGTGACAAGGACGCAGACATAAGACAGGAAAAAGTTGCTCTGGAGCAACCGGTTCTTCGGAGACGAAAGTCAAGGAATACAAAATGCCATTTTCTGAGCGGACGACCTAATGAACGAGAATTTTACAATGAACAGTAAATGGTGAGAAGCTTTACAATACAGTAGCATTGGTTTTTTAATCATTAACATTTCTAAGATCAAGACGAAGTGAAATAATTAATTAATTAACGCAATAAACGTCATTACATGTCACTTATGAGTTACAGGACCTTTATGATAGACGAGGAAATTTTTTATCTAGGGTTAAATATTATTTCAGACCAATACTAGTTTTTTTGATTTTGTAATATGAAACTATGAAAGCAGGAAAACAGGATAGCACGAAGAAGAGAAATCTTTATAAATCTTCTATTCTAGTCAAACTCACGTAGGACTCAAGTATTCATGCCTTGCGATTTCCTTTTAATAATATTAATAGAGTTTACCGCTTTATCTAACTTTGCTTTATGGTTACGGTTTTACCGTTGTTTTACCATAGAGTTTCAATTTTTCATAGTAAATAAGTTTGAGAAAAGTGTGTGATATACGTAGTGTATCAATCATGCAAGTATTTTGATAAAGTCATCTGTCAATGTGATCTGAGAATAAAAATTGCAGGAAATTTCTATAAAAACAGCCAATGAAGTATATGTAATAAAAGTAGTGATGAATAGGAAATTTTCTATATTATTTTTAAAGGGATGACTAACAATAATTTGTAAAGTTTTTTATAATTATTGATTTCGCCAAAATCCACGTAGATTGATGTGAGTGGTCTTGAAAACAGACATGAAGAAATTTTACTATTTTCCGTTCCCTGCATTATATGCAATGTAAAAAAGAATTGTACGCCCTAAGTTGTAGTGTGATTGTGAACCAGAATAAAGTAAAGTAATGTAATCTGCTTACGTTGCACATTTAGATATTTTTACATAAATTTTATTGAAAAAGCAACCAATAAATAATAACGCTAGTGTATTCACTATAGAAATATATTACACAATTATTTAATCTACTAGCTTAATTATTTGCAACATTTGTTTACCGGAGTAATAAAATGTTTTCTTTAGTCTACAGTAAGTTATAAGAATTAAACAAGTAAGAAATACAGAATCTCATAGTATTATGTATGTATTTATTATTTGAACATGGGCCAAGCCCGTTCAAAAACACGTCACAGATTTACAATTACATCATTACAATTCAAAATATTAAATCATCGAATTAAGTTTTCATCATTTTACCTAATATTTCTATATCGAGAATTATTTGACATTGAACGACTCAAAATAATTGTTAATAATCAGAATAATAGTTTACAATATCCAAAAACATGCTGATTTCTATACGGAAAACATTCTATTGTGAATACAGTTCAATTAGCTACATCTCATAGTATTATATAATAACTCATTAAACTTACAAATGTTTATAAAATACTTGGAGAACAGAATGTATGTACTAAAAATATACGGAAGATATTAGAGATCCTCGACGGCTGGTTTGAAATGATAAATAATTTGCGATAGTTTATGCAGTTTTATCAAAAACTTTCACAAAGTATTTTCGATTTCAAACCATAAATGCCGAAATTCGGTAATTCCGTATATATGTATATATATATGTGTTCGTAACGATAGTATTCTGTTTTAATGTATAATATAAATTACCGTAGTTACAATATGTAGTAAATGTCATGTCAAACAAGTGAATATAATAACAAAGTTTTAGTAGTTAGTAATGATCAAGTCGACAGTCAAGTAGAATCGTAGTAGCTTCTCCAAGTAGAAGTTGTCAATCGTCACTCGTTATAAGTAGCCAAGTTGTCATAAGTTTGTCCATGAAATTAATTGAATTCTTGTTAATAAATTCTACATAAAAATTATACAGTCCACTTCGCAGTCATATCATTGACGCTACATAATTTGGTCCTTCTCAACGGATATTCTGGTACCACCCCTTTCTGAGAAACAGTTTTTGTCTATCTTCCGTTGCTGTGCAAGTTGAAGTCGGGATTTCACCTCAGGATGGAACAATTGGTCAAGAAACGAGGCATTCTCAAAGGAAAATTAACACGGATCAATACTTTCTTGGAAAATTTAGATACTAATGCTTACAACTTGGAAGATGTTGAAATCAAATTGGAGTCGCTACTGGAGTCTTGGAAAACGTTTCAAGAAATTCATGTTGAAATTATACTACTATGCAACACAGATGATGAATTTCAAGCTCATGAGAAAGAAAATGAGGAATTTGAAGACAAGTATGAAACCATGAGATCGAAGCTGATGAAATTGAAAAGAACAAATGTACCTACTGCTGCAAATCCTCCAGTTCCAATTGGTCAGTATTCAGCTGATGTAAAATTGCCACGGATTGATTTACCTACATTCTCTGGTGACTACCAAGATTGGATTTCATTCTTTGATCAGTTTCAAGCGTCTGTGCATAATAGTCCAAAGCTGTCTGGAGCTCAGAAATTAAACTACCTGAAGTCATGCATGAAAGGCGAAGCAAGTAACCTTTTAAAAGCAATTTCAATAACTGACAACAATTATGCAGAAGCTTGGAAGTTATTGAATGAACGCTATGAAAACAAAAGGAACATTGTCTATTCTCATCTGAAGCTCATTTTGAAACTTCCGTCTCTGCAAACTGAATCTGCTGTTGGGCTAAGGAAATTTCTGGACACCGCAGTTCAAAATATAAGATCACTTCAAGTCTTAAATCAGCCTACAGAACATTGGGACACCATTCTAGTGTATCTTCTGTCTGGCAAGCTAGATGCTGAAACTCGAAGACAGTGGGAATTGTCACTTGTCACTAATGACTTACCATCTCTTCAAGTATTCATTGCTTTTATCAGTAAACGATGTGCAGCTCTTGAAATCATTCAAACTGGAAAGCAAAAGTCAACGAACAAAGTAAGCAGCGATAAACAATATGAGGAAACCACTTCATTACATGTTTCATCGCAAGAATCAACATGTCCTATTTGTCAATCAAGTCACCCTGTTTTCAAATGTCAAGATTTCATAAAAGCAACGGTGAAAGAAAGAAAAGATTTGGCAAATAAGCTTAAGCTATGTTTCAATTGCCTCAAGAAAAATCATTCCGCACAAGAATGTAAATCAAGTTCCTGTCGCAAGTGTGAAAAGAAACACAATACTCTTTTGCATTTTGAAACTCAAAAATCGCAAAGCAATCAAGCATCTCCTCCTGTTGTAACACATCATGTTAGCAAGGAAAAGGTGGAGTCACAAGTCCTCTTATCAACTGCCGTCGTGTACGTTCAAGATAAGTTTGGAAAATTACAGAAATGCCGTGCATTGTTCGATGATGGATCTCAAGCAAGTTTCATCTCAGAGGCTTGCATACAACGTCTTGGTCTATCTCGGAAATCAGAAAATCTCCCGTTTCATGGAATTGCACTATCGGATGCAACAGCTCGTGGTATTGTAAATCTGCAATTACAATCAACTACATCAGAATTCAAAGCTCAGTTGGATACGTACATATTGCCTAAAGTTACGAGTCAACTACCTACGTATACAATCAAGAACAGATCATGGCCTCATTTGAAAAATCTAACTTTTGCTGATCCACTTTATTATCAAAAAAGTGAAATAGACATATTACTTGGAAGTAACATTTATCCAGATTTAATTCTGAGTGGTATTATTCGTGGAAAACCGGGTTCTCCTGTTGCATTCAATACAGTCTTTGGTTGGATCTTAAAAGGAACAATAAATAATCAGATTTGCGAAAAGAAAACAGAAATGGTATCAAATCATGTACATTTCAATTTGGACAATCAGCTTCAACAGTTTTGGAAAATTGAAGAAGTTGCAAACGAAACACATGCCTTTTCACAAGAAGAGAAACAGTGCGAAGCTCATTTTCTCTCTACTTACTCACGGGATTCATCCGGAAAATTTGTTGTTCGTTTCCCATTCAAGGAAAACGGAAATTTTAATTTTGGGAACACTAGAGAAAGTGCCATTTCAAGATTAAAGCAAGTTGAGCGAAGTTTGGAAAAGAATCCGGAGAGAAAAGCTACTTATAATCAATTCATGGAAGAATACCTTAATCTTGGACACATGGAATTGATTCCGAATGAAGAATTAGTTAAAACGAATGACAAGCTGTACTATCTGCCACATCATGGAGTAGTACATGAAAGCAGTACAACAACAAAGTTACGTGTAGTTTTCGACGGAACCAAGAAAACAAATCAAACATCTTTAAACGAGGTACAAATGGTTGGACCTACAATTCAAGAAGATTTGTTTTCAATCATACTAATATTTCGCACTCACCGAATTGCATACACGGCAGATATTGCGAAAATGTATCGGCAAATACTAATGCACAAAGATGACACCGATTTTCAAAGAATAGCTTGGAGGAAATCATCAGATTTACCTATAGAAGACTATCGACTACTTACAGTTACATATGGAACATCATCCGCTCCATACATAGCTATAAAGTGTCTACAGCAATTGGCAATTACTGAAAAAGAGAAGTTTCCATTGGCATCTGACATCGCTCTTCGTGACTTTTACGTCGATGATTTGATTTCTGGAGCAGATAGTATTGAAGAAGGATTAGAAATTCAAAATCAACTCATTCAAATGTTGCATTCTGGAGGTTTTCAACTCAGGAAGTGGACTTCAAACAAAACTGAGCTTTTGGATTCTCTTCCAGCAGAGTACAGAGAAGTTAAGACACCTTTGCATTTGAATTTGGATAATTCTGTTAAAACACTTGGAATTCATTGGAACCCAAGTTTGGACGAATTTAATTTCACTGTAAACCTGCCAAGTATTTCTAACAGGCTAACTAAACGTGGACTGCTGTCAGATGTGGCTCAGATTTTCGATCCCCTCGGATGGCTGGCTCCTACTATTATTGTGGCAAAAATAATGTTTCAAAAGTTATGGCTACTAGGACTCTCATGGGATGAAGTGTTGCCTGAAGAAATCTCACAGTCCTGGATGAAATTCAGAGAAGAATTGCCTAAAATTGAAAACATAAAAATTCCTAGATGGATTTTTACCCGGGGGCAGACAAGCAATTATCAATTACTTGGATTCAGTGATGCATCTATCTCTGCGTATAGTGCTGTCATTTATCTTCGTTCGATAAATGAAAACAAAGAAATCAAAATCAGTTTAATTTGTGCAAAAACAAAAGTAGCTCCAATCAAGCAAATCTCCTTACCTAGACTGGAACTGTGTGGTGCATTATTGTTGGCGAGACTCATGTCAACTGTAAAATCATCATTTAAGTTAGAAGACATAACTACTTATGCATGGACAGATTCAACAATAGTTCTTTCATGGCTAATTGGACATCCAAACAGATGGAAAACTTTTGTCGCTAATCGTGTCTCCGAAATACAAGATTTAATTCCTCCTGAGCAGTGGAATCATGTCATATCAGAGGACAACCCAGCTGATGTTGCATCTCGAGGAATTTCCCCAAAGGATCTGAAGGATTACGAGTTGTGGTGGAAAGGCCCCACCTGGCTCTATCATGATGTTACTACTTGGAAAGTTACAGACAAAACTGAAAGTGAGGAACTGGCTTTTGTTGAAAAAAGAAATATTGTATCGTGTTTAACTGCAAATGTTGATGACAAAACTACTGATACATTTGAGTTATTCAGAGGTTCTTCTACATTACCTAAACTTGTATTGGCAACCTGTTATTGTCTTCGATTCATTCATAATTCAAGAAAAGGTGCTGTACGAATCAGTAGTTCCTGTTTCTCCACAAGCGAACGACAAGAAGCACTTTACAAATTAATTCAACATGTGCAAAATGTTAATTTTCAAAAGGAAATTAAGGCTTGTCTTGCAAACATTCCATTGTCAAGAAAAAGCAAACTCTTATCACTAAACCCTTTCGTGGATGAAAAAGGATTGCTACGAGTTGGAGGAAGATTGCGTCATTCATCATTGCCATTCGAAAGAAAACATCCAATAATACTTCCTCATAATAATTTTACAAAGTTAATTGTCAAATTCGAACATTTACGTTTGTTACATGCTGGACCGAGATTGTTATTTTCATCTCTGCAGCAGAAATACTGGATTCTTGGTGGGCGAAACTTAGTTCGTCAAATTATACATAAATGTATAACGTGCTTTCGTCACAAAGCAAATACCGGACAGCAGCTGATGGGTGATTTACCATTAAGTCGAATTGAGCCGTGTCGACCTTTCATTCGCACTGGAGTTGATTATGCTGGTCCTATTTCTTTGCGTGTATTAACTGGACGTGGAAGAAAACAAATTACTAAAGGCTACATTTGTATTTTCATCTGTTTTACTACTAAAGCAATTCATCTGGAAGTAGTTAGTGATCTAACTAGTGATGCCTTTATTGCTGCTTTGAAACGATTTACTTCTCGTCGTGGAAAATGTAGTGACATATACAGCGACAACGATAGTATCAACTGGCATCACGTTCCTGCTTATTCTCCACATTTTGCGGGACTATGGGAAGCTGGCATCAAATCTGTAAAATATCATCTTCGTCGTGTACTTGGAGCAAGCATACTGACCTTTGAGGAAATGACAACTACGTTATGTCAAGTGGAAGCATGCTTGAATTCCAGACCCCTTTGCGAATTGTCTACGGATCCTGATAATTTAAGTGCACTAACTCCAGCTCATTTCTTAATAGGAGAAAATCTAACAATCATTCCAGAACCAGATTTGTGTCATCTCAAACTAAATAGATTGTCTCGCTGGCAGTTAATCCAACGATTATCTCAAGATTTTTGGAAACGCTGGAGATTGGAATACTTGTCCCGTCTACAACAGCGACCAAAATGGACCAAGAAAAATCTAAATCTCAAAATTGGCGATTTAGTTTTAATTAAAGATGATCAACTACCCCCAGGAAAATGGAATTTGGGTAGAGTAGTTGAAGTGCATCCTGGAAAGGATAATATCGTTCGTGTAGTTAGTTTAAAAACATTACATGGCATTGTGAAACGTCCCATTGTAAAATTATGTTTGTTACCACTTGATTAGTATTATTGTTCATTTGTCACATTAGCAAATTCAATAGAAAGATTAGGATCTTTCTACGGGGGCGATATGTTCGTAACGATAGTATTCTGTTTTAATGTATAATATAAATTACCGTAGTTACAATATGTAGTAAATGTCATGTCAAACAAGTGAATATAATAACAAAGTTTTAGTAGTTAGTAATGATCAAGTCGACAGTCAAGTAGAATCGTAGTAGCTTCTCCAAGTAGAAGTTGTCAATCGTCACTCGTTATAAGTAGCCAAGTTGTCATAAGTTTGTCCATGAAATTAATTGAATTCTTGTTAATAAATTCTACATAAAAATTATACAGTCCACTTCGCAGTCATATCATTGACGCTACAATATGCTGATGTCCGAGTATTATTATTTAAGCATTTGTAAGTGCAATCGCCTTAAAGTGAAAGTACATTGCGTGTAAGGTAATTTTTACAGCGAAAAATTTATTTAATCTTGCGTGATTAAAGATTTATCGTTAATCACGCAATCTAAATTAATTAGAATTAATTTACACGAGACGACAATAAAATTTAACTCTTGAGAGACAGCGCATTGAAAATAGCAAATAAATGTGATACTTATAGCGAAGACTAAAGACTCAGTTAAGATAAGATCATTACGAGATAGTTGATGGATTGATTCCAAAATTTTTAAATATTCCAGTTTGTTCTGCATTTGCAAAATAGTTGTACAGGATATCTTTGATATTGGGAATTTTGTCATTAACATCTGGTATGACCTTCATAAATTTGTCACTGAAGCGATATATACTTTTTCCTTGAAAAAGTGACATTTGAAGTGTATTGCTTAACCCTTTGACGATATGTCTCATGTCGTTACCAAAATGGTCTGCGTATAACTTAAAGAAGGGGTTAATTTCAGCCTCCTTTTCAAACGCTTTGAAATAAGTATTTTCATCGACTACTGACATATTATAACCTGTTTTCACAGCAACTTCAACTACATCTTCGGAGTATACTGGAACTGGATTTAGTAAATTGTACATTTCAGGTTGTGCATCTTCGTTAAAAACAAGTTCCAATGTTAACTTAGATGCTACATCAACAGGTAGAATATTAAAACCTCCTTTTATGTGTGGAAAGACACCAAGGCGACTGGAAGACATGGCAATATTCATTACTAGGTTTGTTTCTACAGTAAATTGTCCTGTCACACTGTCCCCAACAATAACTGGATACCGTATGCCAGAACAAGGAATTCCCCTAGATATAGCTGCTTTTAAAAGTTTTTCGCATACGAATTTAGATATGAAGTAACCCTCTCTAATTCCATCACCATAATTATCTTCGTCTGGAAATTCGTCAGATGCAAACCCATCTGGGGTCAATCTATTGATTGCGGGATAAGTTGATGCAAAAACCAATCGTTTTGTTTTGGAAGTTGAACAGAACTTTAGAACATTCAGTGTTCCAATAACGTTTATTGAACGAACACCAATATTAGATTTTGTTACTCGGTATGGTTCCATATGTGTTACTTTAGCTGCCAAATGAAACACGCAATCTACCTCCTTGCAAAGATTTTCATATTCGTCAATACTAATACCTAAATTCTCGTCGGAAATATTTCCAACAACAATTGGAATATTCTCTGCATCAACAATATTGTTTAGTTTATATTTTTCCAAGTTCTTAATTAGTTTGTTTCGTGCGTTCTCAATGTCTCTGCCTCTTATTAAACAAATCACTTTTAGTGATTTATTTTCCAGAAGATCTTTCAAGACATAAGCTCCTAAGTGACCAGTTGAGCCAGTTAGCAAAATCGTTTTGACAGATTCCTTTTCTACTGAAATTTCTGAAACATTTTTAATACCCGCAGGCAAAATGGAATCTTTTTTAATTAATTCCAAAATTGTGTCCGAATCTGACTGTTTAAGCTGACCTGATTCTTCGTCATTTTTATTATTCTTACTTAATACTGCCCATGTTTCATCTGCTAAATACTTACTCAAAGAATTTATGGTTGGATGGTCCAGCATACTTGTAGCATTCAAACTTATCCCTGTGCCCACCAAAGTTTGTAGAGTATTTTTCATTTCAACAGCCATTAATGAGTCCAAACCAAGTTCTGAAAAGTTTTGGTGACCATCAATAGACTCTGTTTCCGCAAACTTCAATGTTTTACGAATTATGTCTTCCAATTTTGATTTAAAATAACTAACCCTGTCGTCAAAAGACAAATGACCAATTTCAGCTTGCAAATTCACAGAACTACTTGATGAGGTTTGAATGATTTCTTCCTTCTCACTTTCATTAATAATTGTAGCAGCAATATTCGGAGTTAGAAAGTTAGCCTGCTTCATTTCAGCACAATTCATTTCTATTACGCCAAGTTGCGTAATATTTGGCGATGTTACTATAAATTTCAGAGCCGCAATTCCTTGTTCAGGAGTAATAGGTTTAAGACCAAAAGCTCCCTCCTTTCCAAACGTAGTATTTGCAGCTGTGCCAATTTGGGACCAAGCTCCCCAATTAATAGTTTGTGCTGGTAAACCAATAGAATGGCGATAATGAGCCAGAGCATCTAAGAACCCATTAGCTGCACTATGATTACTTTGCCCAAGGGGACCGAAGATAGCTGACATTGAGGAAAATAAAACAAAATGTTCCAAATTCATGTCTTTGGTCAGTTTGTGCAAATTCCATGCACCGTTAATTTTAGGATTAAAAGTTGTGTGATATTTCTCCCAAGATTGGTTTACATACAATCCATCTGAAAGGACACCAGCGGAATGCATAACTCCCTTAAGGGGTGGCAATTTCGAATCTGAATTTGAAATAAAATAAAATAATTTTTTGCATGCATTAAAATCGCCTACATCAACTTGCATATCTAAAATTCGGGAACCTTTGATTCTTAAATCATTTAACACCGCAAGAGTAGATTCGTTTGGCTTCGATCTCCCGACAAGAATTAGATTCCTTGCTCCGCAGTCTACCATCCATTTTGCAACTTCTAATCCAATACCTCCTAATCCTCCAGTTATCAAATACGAACTGGTATTATTAAAAATTAAATCTTTGTTAAAACACAACCCGTCCGTTTCTTTCAGTTCAGGTATACCTAAAACAATTTTACCAATATGTTGAGCTTTCGAAAGATGGAGCAAAGCATCTCTAATGTGAGGAATCTCAAACCTAGTGTATGGCAAAGGAGATATAATGTTCTTTTCAATAGCTGAAACTAAAGTGTCTAAAATCTTTATTTCTTTGTCACTCGTTTCCAAATCAAAAATCGTATATTTAACATCCGGCCGAACTTTCTGAATATCTTCATGTTTCCAAATTCCTACTTTCCCTATTTCTACAAAACGCGCCCCTTCCGAACAAGATTTTAAGGATGTCTCTACGAATCCAGGGCCAGTGAGTGAATTAAGAACCATGTCAACTCCCTTCCCACCTGTTGCTTTTTCAATATCCTCGCTAAAACTTAAATCTCTAGAATTGAAAACGTGTTCAATACCTATTGACTTCAAATAATTTCTTTTCCGAGGGTTTCCTGCAGTAGCTATAATTTTCGCTCCAAGATATTTTGCGATTTGAACAGCAATAAGTCCTACCCCACCAGAAGCTACGTGAATTAAGATCGTTTCCCCTCTTTGTAATTTTCCTAAGTCAACTATGCTATGCCAAGCAGTGGAGAATACTATGGGTAAGGTTGCTGCTTCAGCAAAAGAATAATGTTTCGGTTTTGGGATGGCTTGATCATAAGGTACGACTACGTGGCTAGCAGCACAGGAAACTTCATAAAACCCAAATACTTCATCCCCTACTTTATGATTTTTAACCTGAGATCCTATTTTAGTGACGACTCCAGCAAATTCAGATCCTACTGTCTCAGATGTACTTTTAAAACCTTCCGGTTTCAATATAACGAAAATGTCCCGAAAGTTTAATGCCATAGCTTTTACAGCTACCTCAATTTCTTCGGGTTTTAAGTCCGTTTCGGGATAACTGCGAAAAGCAACATCGTTAATTCTTTTCGATTTGGGAATATCGATTTGATAACGCCCTTGTGGCAAAGAAAGAGGAGCCATTGGTTTCTTCATTGTTCTGAATTTACTCAAAAGTCGCTTCTTCTTCCTATAGCAAACAATGATATCTTCTTTGGAGAAAAGCTCGTAGAATATCTCTTGACTCTCAGCGTGTTTATTAATATAATCGGGATCCAAATCAATTAGTTTTGCATTGATTAAACGTTCTTCGTTTGCCAAACTCTTCAACATATTTAAAATTGGAGCCATCACAGGAATTACTGCACCCTGGTTAGGAGTGCATTGAGAACCTCGCGAAATAACCACGAATTGCATTTCTGATTTATTGTTCGTTGAAAAATACTTGAAAATATTTAAAGTTTCTAAGTAAAAATTTCCATGTTTTCTGTCATTTACAACTGAGTATATAATTCCGGTAACATTGAATTCCTCAGTTAATTTGTCAAGCGTAAAAGTCACCTGATTTGCATCCGAAAAATTGAGGTATACTTTTTCTGCAGATAGTGACAATGAATCACCGGATGTATTCACTACTTTTACAACAGCTGCTCTACCTAGAAACAAGTTTTTCAAGACATCAGCGTGGATACTCGATTCGTCGCAAAATACCAACCAGGCAGGAGATTTTTGGATACTTACTTCTGAAACTATATTGTTTTTCCAATTCTTATAAGGTAAGTTGGCATTACCAGCTGTAGTACATAGAACAGAAGACATTTCATCATTTCTGGATAAATTGACAGATTCCGCAAAATTAGTTTCCAAGAATACTTTGTTCCAAACATTTTGAGAAACACAAGGATGGTTTTCACGAATATCGTAGTCAGTAAACTTCCAATATCCTTCCAAAATACCAAAAAGGATATCAATTTGTTTAGAAGGTCTTAGAAGTTCTTGCATTAGGAACATTCCATTGGAAACCAAAAGACTTCTCACATTCTCCATGGAATTTCTCAAATCTTCTGTGGCATTAATGGTATTTGAAGCAATAACAATATCGTAATGATTAGGACAAAATCCTTGCATGGCTGGATCTTTTTCAATATCCAAAACTTTATACTCAACACCTGAATAATCTGAAAACTGATTTTTAGCGTTCTCACAAGAAGAAATAGAAATATCTGTAAAAGTATACCGGAAACGAATTCCTGCATTTTGAAGTTGATTTAATATTTCCTTTGTAGTAGCACCGTTGCCCCCACCTATTTCTACAATGCGAATAATTGCATTCTCCTGCTCTCCGCCTTTTGTTAATGGATTGCATAGCAATTTGAGAAATTTGCCCATTCGAATATTTGCTAAAGCAAATTCAGGAGATTCGGAATAAACACTCGTAATATCAAATCCTCCGGAGGAAGTGTCAAACAACTCCGAGACGGCTGAAACGTGTCCTTGCAAAACTCGTACTATTTTCTGGCAGCATTCCAAGACTTTTTCTATATATTCCGTTGAAAACATACTATTTATGCCATTGAGACTTTCAATTGTCAAATTACTTTGTTCTAGAGACGGTAAAGGTTTTGTTATCTGCCAATGTTTTGTGTCTTGGTTTTCTAAGAGAATTTCTTCAGAAAAACCGCACTCGCAAATAATATCCAAAAGCCTTTCAACATAATTAGCATGACTGTAAGAAAAACACAGAGTTTGCATAAAGGAATCTGTGCTATAAATATCGGCTACATTTGGACTCCATCCGATTTCAGAGAAATTGTATAGTAAGCAGTTTCCAAGTAACTCGTCCATTAAAATCGCCAAACCTGGGTTCCATGCTTTCATATCTCCTTCCATACTTTTATTTAGAGATTCAAGAAGAGCCTCAGCACTTTCAAACTTTTGTAAATCAACTCTAGATTGAAGAGGACCATCTTTGGTTACCCATGTTTGTTCATACATTCCTGGCATAAGATTGTTTTGAGAATTTATTAGGCTGAGGAAAGAACTAACGGAAGTTGGAAAAAGTCTCACTCCCTCCATCATTCCTAATAAAATTCCGGTGTCACTGTATAAAGCAACATTTCCGCTTTTTTGGTTTTTCTCCCATTTAGTGTGGACGTAATAATGTTTACTAAACGTCATATTCTGTGATGTCATTTTGAATTGATTTACTCCAACTGGTAAATACAGACCTAAATTCTCTTGAAGGAGACTTATGCCAAATGTCTGAAACATGGCATCTAAAACAATTGGATGATAAATATAGTCTTCCAGATTTCCTGCTTTTGAAGGAAGCGGAACTTTGGAAAGAACTTCATTTTCCCCAGAAAACATTGTTTCTATGCTCTGGAAAGTATCTCCAAAGTAAATTCCTAATTCTGGTGCCATTTGGTAAAATTCAGATGAACCTGATTCCAAAGAACATCTCGATTTAATATTTTCCAAGTTATCAATTTCTGCCGTTTCGTTATCTGATAGATAAATGTAAGCATGTGAGTATTGTTTCCATCCTTTTTCATCGTTGTAACCATTTAGCTTTTGGTGCACATAAATTCTCACATGGAATTTATTCAAATGTGCCTCATTTTCCACTGGAGATGCTACTACCTGCACTTTATGCCTTTTCTCTTCTGCCAATTCAAGAGGAGACTCTATAACAAAATTTTCGATACTTAAAACTTTTTTTGTACCTTTTTCATTTTTTAGTAAAATATCTTTTCCTGCTGCTATTATCATTTCTAAGAATCCTGCTCCTGGGAAAACTAAAAGATTCGCAACTTTGTGATCTCGCAAATATTTCAAATCTTTGATCCTCCAAGTATGTTCATAAACAATATCTTTCAAATTAGCTAGCATAACTTTTCTTCCTAAAAGTGGATGCAACTGTACATCAAGTACTTCTTCATTGTTTTCAATCCAATATTTTTGTCTCTGAAATGGATAAGTTGGTAATTCCACTTTACTTCTAACCACACACTTATCAAGAGCTTCCCAATTAATATTTACGCCATTTGTGTACAGTTTTCCTAAACTTTGTAGTAACGTATTAAAATTATCGTCATTACGTCTGATGGATGGGAGCCAAAGATAGTTTTCTGAATGAGGAATATTTGCCATACAAAGAGCAAGTAAAACTGGATGAGCCCCTATTTCAATGAAAACATTGCAACCAGTTTCAGTTAAAGTCTGAGTACCCCTAAGAAAATTTACAGTCCCTGTTGCATGCGTTTGCCAATAGGAACCATCCATTTCGTTTCCATGCAAAATATTTCCTGTCGTGCCAGAAATATATTGACACTCTGGAGATTTAAATGTGAGACATTTTGCAAAAGTTCCAAATTCATCCATTGCTCCTTCCATTGCCCGTGAATGAAATGCATGCGACGCCGCAAGCATTTTCGATTTTATATCACGAGATTTGCAAAAATCTGCAAACGAAACTAACGTTTCCTTGTTTCCTGCTACTACTACCTCAAATGGGGAATTGATAACAGCAATATCTAACCAATCGCCACTATTTCTTTCTAAAAATGTATCAATTAATTCGGAAGTAATTTCTTTGGAAGAATACACAGCTAACATTCCACCCCCAGGCAACTTTTGAATGAGCCGACTTCTTTCTGATAACAATGCAATTACTTCTTCTAGAGTTAAAATATTGGCTGCTACAACTGCAGCAAATTCCCCTACACTATGTCCTAATACCAAATCAGGTTTGATTCCCAAACTTTCCCATAATTTTAAAAGCGAATATTCAATTGCAAAAATGGTTAATTGACTGTAAATTGTTTCGTCTAATAATGAATTCTGAGATTCATTCCACAAAGCATCGTGCAATGAAATTCCTTGATTGTTTCTAACTATTACTGCACAATTATTAAAAGAATTTTGGAACACAGAGTTGCACATGTACAAATGTTTGGCCATTCCAAAATACTGGGAGCCTTGGCCAGTAAATAAGAAACCGATTTTTGGTTTTGAATTAAGTAATGTTGAAACATTAGAATTCAATTCCAAACTGGATTTGAGTTCTGCAATAGTTTTGCCAACAACTGTCTGTCGAAATTTCAAATGTGCTCTTCCAGAATTAGCAGTAAAGGACACATTTGCAATATCAACGTCTGGGTTCTCCTGAAAGTACTCTATGTATTTCTTTGACAAATCCTTTAGAGCATTTTCAGTTTTCCCAGATAAAGTAAGAATATGGTGACTTCTTTCAGAGTCCACCAACTTTAGGTCTTCATTTAAGAAAAAGCTCTCTTTAGGAGGTTCTTCTAAAATTGCATGGACGTTGGCACCACTAATTCCAAATGAACTTATTCCAGCGATTCTTACTCTTTCATCCATTCTAGGCCACTCTACACTTTCAAGAGGAATCATGGAAGGAATAGTTTCCAAATTGATAGCTGGATTCAGAATATCAAAATTTCTGTGTGGTGGAATCATTTCGTGCTCCATGGCTAATAATACTTTAATTATACCGGCTAAACCCGAAGTAGCCTCTGTATGACCAATATTTGTTTTCACAGAGCCTATGATCAATGGTTTTTCCCTCTCTCCTGAATAACCCCCCGATAAGGCAGCAAATTCAGTTGGGTCTCCTACGGCGGTTCCTGTTCCGTGAGCCTCAACATAATCAACCTCACCTGGAGTGACACCTGCTTTGCTGATTGCATTTTTGATTGCAATCTCTTGACAAAATTTGCTTGGAGTACCAAAACTAGAAGAAGTTCCCTCCTGACTCATTCCAGTACCCCGAATAATCCCGAGAATTCTATCATTACTACTAATAGCATCTGAAAGTCGTTTCAAAACAATTACGGCAACTCCTTCTGCTCTTCCAAATCCGTCGGCTTTTTCATCAAATGTCTTGCAGTGACCATCTTTAGCCAAAATTGGAATATCCGTCAGAGGAAATCTGCTAAGGATAATATTTGATCCCATTACAAGACCCATTTCTGTTTCTCCTCTCTGCAAACTTTCGCATGCCAAGTGAAGGGCTACCATTGAAGATGAACATCCCGATTCAGTTGCAATATTGGGTCCATTAAGGCCCAAAAAATAGGATACTCTGGCTGCTGCGGCAGAGAAGGTCTACATTGATTGAAAATTATATATTAAACTTTATTTAATAATTCAATATTTCTTCCTATATAGTATATACTATATATAGTAATATTATTTCCTTACGTTTCCAAGAACTGTGTGATGAAAATTTTCTCCGTTAGTATTGTCATTATTCAAAAAATGCTCGTAGTCCAAAGTCCATACTCCAGAAAATACTCCCGTGTTGCTTCTCTTAAGGGAATGAGGATCAATTCCCCCATTTTCCAAAGCCTCCCAAGCAACCTCACAAAGAAGCCTTTGTTGCGGATCCATAAAAGATGCCTCCCGAGGACTAATTTCGAAAAACTTGGCGTCAAATTCATCAATGGGACACTTTAAGAATCCCCTGTAAAACATAATGATTTATTATATTTAAAAATCATTTACTTAAATATATTCAAAAGTATTATCGGGAATATAAATTTTTTCATTGAATGTTGAAAAGAAGTAATGCTAATGTGATTATGTGATAATGAAGATATCAATCAATGGGAAGCTTTATTTAAGCTTTCCATTGATTTATATTTAAGATTTTTTAGGATTGGTAAGAAATTAAAGTCTAACCCTTTTGATTTCTTGAATTCGGGATCTCGACGCAACTTTTCAGTTAAGCGTTCTTGTGGGTAGGGAACTATTCCGTCTCCTCCCGTCTTGAGCAAATTCCAAAATTCAGCACTGTTGTTGCATCCAGGGAATCTGCAACTGTATCCAACAATTGCAGTCGAATTCTTGTAGTAACTCTTGTTTGGTGTTTTTATATCAGATCCTTTGAAATCGCTTTCCATGTCAGTTTTCAAATTAAGTGCAGACAACTCTGCTTGCAATTCTTTGTGTAGGGATATCCACTTATTTTTCATCTCCTTAAAACAAAACAAAAAATTAAAATTAAATTACAGTTCAAAAATGGACCTGGTTTATTACACGATCGCTGTTTATGCCTTTAATAATTAGTTTATAGTCAACGTTATATTATCAATAGTCAAGCTTTTTTGTGAAGACAATAAACTGAATAGACTAATGTCGGTCATATTGTGGATTGCTGAGACAACAAATTCCTTTTCTCAAATTCTAAGGGTTCTAGTTATAAAGCGACAAAATTTAATCTAGGATTTTGCCTATAAAATCCTAATTATTGGTCCTAATTTTAACTGTGATTATTCAGCACAGTAATTAGGATTTTATAGGAAAAATCCTAATTACTAAGCTGAAATAATCATTAAATGATAAAATACAAAAAATAAGAAAATATTTCACATGACATTGATTGCGCATTTACCATTGCTTAAAACCTTATACGCTCCTAAGGGGTTTTCTGATACTTCACTAATTTTGGTATGCCAGCAATTTTCCAAAATTAGAATTTCGAAAGCAGAAATTCAAAAATGAAAAGAATTACGGGTTTTTTTGCGAAAGAGAGACGGAAATGAGGACTTGCTCCCAATTCATTAATTTTTGTACTACAATAATACTAAATCGTTGTAAAATATGCTTCTCAAAAGGTATTGATAACTTACCTCAATAATAGGTGATTTGGCATTGTTGCTTTCCTCCAGACAGTTCAAATGTCCAAAAGTAAATATTTTAACGTCATCCAAATACCTAAATTAACGGGAATATATTTAAATGTTTGTTCTTTTACTATATACTACTTGATATGTTTTTGTTATTAAAGCACTTTTCATGGCTTACATGGTTGGATTGGACATTAAATCTGGTATTCCAAAATTGTAGATGGGTGACAATTCCAAGTTGCAGTTTTTAGGCAAATATTCACGTATGATTTCAGAAACTATTTACAAACGAAAATATATTAATTTAGCATTACAGGAAATGCTGCAAATAATATGGATCCCAACGAATTGTTTACAGTTTTAGAATTCCACCAAAGAAAGTGGAATAAAAAAATAAAGTGGAATAAGAAAGTAGACTCCAAAGGAAAAAGACTAAATGTTATATTGAATCTTTGGTAGAATTCAATCACTGTTAATTTAGAATGAAATTATAAGGACTTACAGTTGCCAAATACTTTGCCATTGGCGTTAACCAATTGTAGAATTTTCTTGTAGGTGGCAACACTCGGTTTCATGACAAAAAGCTTTGAGTCAAAACCCGAGCAATTGCCCCTGGCATGAAATTCTCCATCCATATCGAAAAGTTCGTCACAGTTTTTTAATACCTGAAACATAGATCGTCAAAAAACATTAAATGACATTTCTTTATGTTTATTTTAAACAAGTGTAACTTTATTATTTACAGTAAAAGATATCCATTAGCTTTGTTAACATACCATGGCACGAGATTCCAGAACGACAACATTTTTATACATTCCGAGATTCAAAGACCGCATCTTTAATTGATCCTCTATTAAAACTCCCTTTTTTCCCACTTCAACCGGAATGACAACGTCGAAGTATTGAGCCAGAATTTGTCTAGAATAACCATAACACATAAATATAAAGCAAATACAGTTTTAGGCAAAATAAGCACACAGTACTTTGATTTTCAAAAAAAGTTAAAAAATATTGTAAACTAAGATATTTTTAGGAAACGCTACATAATTTTTTAGACATTTTCTAACGAAATAATAATTAGAAAGCAAATTCCTACCCAATAGAAACAGGCATCTCTAGTGGCGTGAGCACAATAGTATCGGCAGAAGTAACGACGCGAGACAACGATTTAGCCAATACAACAGCTTCAGTTGCAGAAGCTTCGTCGGTAGCCAGAGTTACCCAGGCGTTCCTACAAACTGAACGAAAAGAAAGTTGCATTATACATTTATAGTTTAACTGCGTTATCTGTTATAAATCAAAGCTCTTAAAAATAATGCCGCAGGCATGCCTTGAATTTATTTTAACAGAAATAATTGCCTCGGTTTTATAATACAAAGGATTTGATTCGGTACTAAGATTCGGATCAGGTTTAGGGAAAATTAGTACTGTAAGTAATTAATAATGAGAAAATTTTAAACTCGCATCAAAATTATTGACTTACCTCAAGAAAATTAATCACTTTACCCCATACAAATATCTTTAGCTAATAAGTGTTTATCCAATCTCAATACGTATCATTACTCCTAACTGATAATTTACCTTTGCCTCAAGCTTTAATCCAATTTGCTCATGTTTTTGTACATTAACCTCAAGTAGGGTACAAAATCCTCACTATAGCTCAGGTCAGTTCACTAAAGCATTAGGAAATTGCAGAGGCAAAGGTATGTTATCAATTCAGTGTAATGATACTTGAGACTGGGTAAACACTTATCAGCTAAATATATTTACATGGGGTAAAGTGATTATTTTTCTTTAGGTAAACCGATTACTTATGAGATACACTTAAATACAAGCCATGACTAATAGTTTTATGAGATATACATTTTCATTTAAAAATGGAACAAAACGGAATTTCAATTTTGCTGAAAAATGTCCTAGAAGAACTAAACTTCTTCGAGAATACGAAGACAAGAAAAACTTCTTTTTCAACTTTTCAAACTACAGTAACGAGCGGAAAAAGTTATAGGGATTTCAGTTCCCCTTTTTAACGATGGGTCTATAAACAATAAATATTTTAAAGTAAAAGTGTTTTATAGGTTTTACCTGTCATCTTGGAAAATTAATTACTGACGAAAAGTCTCCAAATATTAAACGTTGGTTCTTGGTTATGAGTAGTAAAATCGTTGATTGTTTATGTGTGGTGTACACTAATGTATATACTGACAATTTTTTTAAAAGTTTTATCTCTTTGTTTTATTGTAGGAGTAATTTTAGTTGCCCTCCTGTTTTTGTTGCAGTAGTTAATAGTAGTTTAGTTTCACTCGCGTTCGACCGTTTATTTTGAGGTGAAATAATATGGTTGGTTAAAAAAACTTGCATAATGCGTACTTACGCCAGAAAGATGAAATATACATTGAGTCCAGAAGTAGGCTAGCTCATTGCTTTTATAGATTAGAAGCTGTAAACTAGCCTACCGCATTTATTTCTAGTTACCCCGCAAATGGCTGGGGATTTTCTGCATCTTGTGTACGACTTGACTACATGTTACTTTGTAATCCAAAAACTCCTCAATGGATTTGTCTAGGCACCACTAATGTAAACACCACAGATTATATTATTGTATTGTAGAATATGATACCTTGTACCACTAAACAGGTTTTTCATCCGGGCTTACCACAAATTCCTATTCTGCATGATCTTCGTTCACTTCACAATATCTTGTTTATAAAGTAGGAGCACATGTATTAATATTCCATACACACCTGTCTTTACCATGTAAATTTGCGAGTTGTGTGATTTAGCATTGTAAATCCGGTTCCATTTGGATTCCCAGTTGAAAATAGAATACAACTTAGTTTGCTTCGAAAAAATGCCGAGAAAAGGTAAACAAAGATTTGGCTTTCAGCAAAACAGGAATTCCCATGTGAATTATTCTTACAACTTAACAAATAAAACCTTTTCTTTCGTCCACTTAATTTGTTATTGAAACAAATTATATCAACACTGGAGTTGGGGTGAGGCGGGTATTTCTATTTTTGAGTTAAACCAAATTATGCGTCGCATATTAGAAATCTTCACTGACATTAATAATATTTGCGATTCCCTGTCCATGCATATTTACAGCGTTATATGTATAAATAAATTCTCCTTTAGGAAAATAGGAATCATGTAGTTTTTCTTTGACAGAAAAACTTGCTGTAACAAATGCCTTATCACAGACATTTATCATACACACATTTACAACAGATATGACGTCACAGACATCTATCATACCCGTTTCACGGGTAAATTTACATACTATATCCTTGACCTTGAATTTCTTACTAAAAAAGAATTGGCTTATTTGCAGCATATCTAAAACTATTAGAAGACATAAAATGTTGCACAATTTAGGCAATATTACCACACTTTACTTTATCTGCTATGCAACACTCCAAAACTTTTATTACAATGAAGATTTACAAGTAAAATCGAGTAATCTAAGCTATTGTTTGTACTTTGAGGAGTTAAACTGAAGAACTTATTGCTTAGCCCGGTGTAGTAAAATTGAAAGTTAGGTAATATTGTTGTTGTACTCAAAGCTCTTATTTTATAACAAAACTGCCTTATAATTATAATAGCATTTGTAATTTGAAGGGTTATGTAAGACTTTTATAAATTTCAGAAATACATTTTGTAATTTTTTGCTGGTGCTAGTAGTGCAGATATTTTCAATTTTTATATAGGCTCGATACAGTTACTATACATCGATATTGGATTATTTAATGCCACTAATTCAACAGTGTTCGCCACACTCAAGTGTACCTATCTCAACTTTAAAGCAAGTACCGAAGGTTGCTTACAATGCATACTTGCATACTGCTTTTGCCGAAAGTAATTAAATCAGTAATAATGCCTGAGAAATATTAAGCCATGTCTTTGAATTAGGAACAATGAAGCCGGAATAGAAATGAAAACCAAACATTGGTTTGACTTGAATTTTGCTGTCTATAGGAAACACATAATATGAGATGTAAGATATAAGTATGGATTAAGCATCAAGCTTCTCCACACGGGTAAAAATGAGAAGTAATTGTTTAATACACCTTCCTTTTCTGTTTGCTTAACAAAAGTCACATTATAAGTGCATTATAAACGGTATAACACTAAAAGCATTATGTCAGGTGTTACATTCCGTTTATGAACTACGAAGAGATTTTTTATTCGGGACGTCCATGAAATCCAGGATTCTTGTGAAATCATTTGAATAACATTGATATTAAGTCAACAAATGATTAGAAAGGTATTCAGGACTGTATAAACAGCAGTATTTTATGTGAAAAGTGAACAAATCAACAAACGAGGAAGCAAATATATCCATGAAGCACAACATTTTCCTTAAATGTATGAATTGGTAATTAAAATAAGTTTATTTTTTCTGTACTTGAAATGTAAATTGAAGTGCTTAACATTTCTTATGTGAGCTATTCTGAAACCAAATGATTTCAGTGCGGCATAAACTTTTTGTTTTAATAATGTTAAACTATGTCTCTTTCTGGTTAAACAATTAGGTATGCTTTTCTGTGAATTGGAGGAATATTTCCACATATAGGTAGAAGCCCACAAGATTAAATTGAGTGTTAAAAAATACAAAATGCTGTAAGGCTTATATAGTTGGGAGTGTAGCAAATGCAACAAAGTTGAGACGGTCGTAGAACCTGATTGCTCCAAAGCAGTACACATAGATACCTAAATACATAGTAGTGGTAAACGCTGGAAATACCCAGGGATGAACGCTCTCGTGAACTACAATATTCAGGATTCGAGTCCGGTTGTACACAACTATTTGATAGTCAATATCGCCTTTCCGAAACCTGTAATTATAACCCATTGGGTTTCATGTACTGTAAAATAAAATATATATGTAAAGTTATTCCGTCAATCACAATAACAAACGAACTATCATTAAAGCTGCTTTATTATTTACTTTATTTAAATTTGAATCAATAAAATGTCCTGAGCAAAACAATCAGAATGCACACGTACAGTAGAAGACCCGTACCCATATAATAGGAAGCAGAGTAATACGATGATTTGTGAGAGATGCAATGAGAATTTATCCATTGTGTAGTTATTTTGCATAACAATTGTAAAATGAATCCTGATGCATGTAGCAAAGAAATTACAAATTGGAACGTCAACTTTTTCATTAAAATTCTACTTTGGTGTACAAAGATTCCTTAATCTTTCCATCCTTTAAAATTGCACTTTTGAAAAAATGGGTAAATGAAATGTCTTTACTTTGTAGTATTTAGGAAGCATGCAATTTCGCAATTGGCAATGAGAAGGACTAGATATAGATGCATTTAAGAGAAAAAATATGGTATAACACAATGTAACATCTTTTTACTTGCCCTTTCTGAAGAAAATTATATACCTCGCTTAGCGAGTAGTTCAAGGTCATCTGGACAACTTTACTACTTGTCGCAATTACTATGTATGAACACTGCATAGCATGTACCTGTATGAATAATCAAAACCAGACAGCCCATCGTTAGTGAAGAAATATCGAATTCATTTGTGTCGTTCTTGCTTAATGGATTGCTTATCTTTGCTATATATCTACTTCATCATTTCGCAGTTAATATTTATTATTTACCAAATACAAATAACCTTATTTTATGCATGCAGAGTAAATACGCTATAGTAACCCAATAATTGCGTGCAATACAATTCTTTATTAATATAAATTGGCAAGTACAATTAATTTGCCTTTTCAACACTTGAAATTCCATTATGGTTTGGCGATAATAATAATACAATTTATTCCTGCTTTGCGTAGTTTCTCAACGAAAACGAACAGAAAAATTATTATTATATAGGTATATCGTGAATGACAATTATAATAACAGTAGTTTGCAAGAAATAATATTAAATGTAAATACAAAAACGAAAAGGTGTAGGAAAATCAGAATTAAAAACGCAAAAGTAAGTAAAAGATTCAATGTTCACTGATTTAATTAAGTCCCAGTGAAGCTTAGAAGAGCAATAAGCATCATTGATAAACAGTGGGATCCCAATATTATACAGGGTCAGATAGAATAAGTGTCATAAGCGTAATATTACAACAATTACATTGCTATTATTAATGCATAGCCACGTTACAATGACTTGACTCGTTTCTAATGATTATAAAAAGCTCAATCCAAAGTTTTTGCAAAAAAATTTATTTTCCATTTACCTTGCATGTCATATCTTCTACATGATAAATGATTATACATAATGTATTAATAATGCAGTAATTTATTCTTATGCAATGTGATACCACCAATTTTTTACATTTTGAAGCACTCGTATTTGAGTCTATTTAAATATGATAAGAAGAGTCGTAATATGTGAAAGCATTTCTCCGTAGAATTTTAAAATTCGGTCATGCTTAACATTTCTGATTGGAGCCATTCTGATACCAAATGGTTTCAATGACGCCCAAACCTTTTGGTTTAATAATGTAGAACTATCTCTCTTTCTGGCTAAGCAGTTAGGATTGAATTTCAGTGAATTGGAAGAATATCTCCACATTGAGGCACAGAAGATTAAATAGAGCGTCATAGTACAAAATGCTGTAAAGCTTATGGTTGGGAGAGTAGCAAATGCAGCAAAATCGAGACGGTCGTAGAATCTGATTGCTCCAAAGCAGCACAGAGTAGTACACAAATACATAGTAATGGTAAAAGCTGGAAATACCAAGGGATGGACGCTGTCATGAAATATAATATTCACGATCCGAGTCCGGTTGTAAAGGTACACACTTTGATGTTCAAAATCGCCTTTCCGAAACCTGTAATTATAAGTTATTGATTTGTGTGCTCAGTAAAGTAAAATGTATATACAAACATATTCCGTCAATCAACACAAAGAATTAGAAATAAAATTGTTTTATTATTTACCTAATTTGATGAATCCAATGAAATGCCCGCAGCAAAACAATCAGGATGTACACGTACAGTAGAAGAGCCATATATAAAGAGCAGAGTAATACGATGATTTGTGTGATTCGAATCCCAAAATGCAGGCTCCAATGCAATGAGAAGCTACTAATTGGGTATTTGTTTTGTATAACAATTGTAAAATATATAAATCCTGGTGCCACAAATAAGTTACAAATTGGAACGACGAACTTTGTCATCAAAACTTCTATTTTAATATACAAAGACTCCTTAATCCTTCCATCACCATCAGGACCTTTAAAATTGTTATTTTGAAAAACATGGGTAATTAAAAAATTGTTACCGACTTGCCGATCATGCATTTCGACAATTGGCAATAGGAGAACACTAGATGCATTTCAACTGAACAATATTGTATAACAAAATAAATAAATAGATTTTTACTCACCATTTATGCAGAAAATTACCTCGGTATGCAAGTAATTTAAAATCATGTGGACAGCGTTTCCTCTTGTCGAAATACTATGCAAGAACACTGCATAGCATGTGTGAATAATCAAAATCAGAAAGCCCATCGTCAGTGAAGAAATATCAAGTTCATTTGTATCAGTCTGCTTAATGCATTGAAATAACGAGAACACTATCTGAAGGGCGAATATCCCGTTCAAAATGCCTATAGCTTTTAAGCGATAATGTGATTTTGAGATGACAATTTTTTGTCTTTCATGGTCCCAGGAAAACGGATTTCCGCAAACGAAATATGCTATATTGATATACAATCCAAGCCATTGGAAATGGTTGAACTTCAGTAATTTAGAAATAATTTTATGTACACGGCTTTGTAATAACACCGAATCGTGATGAATTATTGTCCATTTTCTGAAAATTGGTGCAAACATTTTTAGTTGAATCTTTGAAGAAATAAAAACCTACAATGACCTAATATTGTACATTTCCCAACGACTTATATGAAATAAATGAAAAGTGAAGATAAGATTAAATTACTTGTTTATATTTGTATTATCAGAGCCCACCACTGTGATAGCAAGTAGCAAAGCAATTCTGTATTGACAGAAATTAATAGATATTTCTAACTTTTGGGCTTATCTTTGATATATATCTACTTCATCAAAGCCCAAATTAAAGTTCAGTAGAAAAATTCCCTCTCGCAGTTAACTTTTATTATTTGCCATGTGCAAGCAACTTTATTTCATGCATACAGAGTAAATACGCAATATAGTAATCCAATATTTGCGTGCAATACAAATCTTCATTAATATAAATTGGAAAGTACACTTACTGTGGCTTTTCAACAGTTAAAACTCCATTAAGGCTTGGCGATAATAATAATACATGGTATTCCTATTTTTGCATAGTTTCCGAACGAACAAAAAATCATTATTATAAATCGTGAATGACAAATACCTATTGCTATTAAAAGTAGTTTGCAAAAAAATATTAAATGCAAACACAAAAACGAAAAAGTAGAAAAAAGAATTAAAACACAAAAGTAAATAAAAGATTCAAGGTTCGCTGATTTATTTACGGTATGACAAGTCATAGTGTAGCTTAGAAGAGCGATGAGCATCATTCTCAGTTCTCCTGCTGTCTTTCTCGGTTATCCTACCGTTTTTTTGGTTGATATTGATATTGATATTGATATTGCGTTTATTGACATGTCATCAAATTACATCTGCAAGAACAAAAGTTAACTGGACAAAATCAGCACTTCCAACACAATCGGCTGCTGCTCTTCCAAAACAGACATGAGTACCTTAAGGTACCATAAACCTAAAAAACTAACAATTATAAAGTAAAACAAACAAAAACAAACAAAATATAGACTATGATATTCAAGATGAGCATCAAAATCAGATTATCCGATTATTAATAGTAAACAAATTCATTCTGTCTTTCCAAAGCCATTTCCGTTTTAAGTTCACACATAAGTCTGTCAAGTGACATGTCATTGTAAGAAAATTTACGAGGCAATCTATTCCATGCTATAGTTGCAGAGTGCATTACAGACTTTCTTCTTAATGCTGTGTTACATCTAGTAAAAACACAAAGTGGAAAAGAGTTCAAATTAGACTTCTTAGACAGAGTGAACCAGTTGTTAGTACCTACATAGTTATTATTGACACTTCTCCAGACAAGCTTAATTAGGTACATATTTCTTCTTTCACTAATTGTAAATATATTAAATGCTTTAAGTAAGTGGCTTATATCAAACTTAGACTTTCTACCCCTATTATCCATTTTCTTACCGAATTTACATAATTTGGGATAGAAATAATTAGTAACAAATCTGTTTATCTTATCATCAATACGCTTAAGTTGGGTTTCGGTATGTACAGCCCAGAGTAAAATCGCGTAATCTGCAATTGAAATAACAAAAGAATGTAACAATTGAATTATAATTTTTTGGGGAAGTAACCTTTTTAACCTATAAAGTCTTCCTATTGCCACCTTGGTACGATTATCTACTATGGTGAGATGTTCTTTAAAATTTAAATTAGGATCAAACCAAACTCCTAAGTATTTAAATTTGTAAACCCTTTCGATTTTGTTGTTCATGTACATTACATCAATAATTTCTTCCTTAAGCAAACTATGATCATTAACTTTATGGAAAATCATCATCTTTGTTTTCTCAGCGCTTACAATTAATTTGTTAATGCTACACCAGGTCTCTAATCTTAATAAATTCTCATTTAACAATCTTATTGCGTCATTAACATTTTTACTACTAGTCCAGATCAAAACGTCATCAGCGTACATGCAATAATTAACATTAAATTCTTTACCAACATCATTTATAAACATAGAAAATATTAGCGGCCCAAGCGCACTTCCAGCACTACAGCCCGCTTCAACAAAATAATCTTTAGAAATGAATTTTCCATTGGAAATCCGTACAATTCTGTTGCGGTAATAATCATTTAACAGTCTGAGCATGTAAGATTCAAGCTGAAAGTTGTTAATTAGCTTTATAATCAAGATATCATGCTGAAGGGTGCCAAAAGCATTCTTAAAATCAATAAAAACACCAACTGATTTGCATTTAGCATTATCTAAATTATTATATACATCTTGGGAAAATGCTAAAAGAGCATTTTCACAACCCCTGTTTTTCCTAAAGCCGTACTGATTAGGATCTAGGAAGGGTTCAGCATTAACTGACAGTCTGTTGTAAAACAGCTTTTCCAGTATCTTACAAAAGTATGATAATTGTACAATGTCTCGGTAACTTGCTGGATTACTATGCGAACCCTTGCCTTTGTACAACGGCATCAATATTGCCCTTTTAAATGCATTAGGAAATTTCCCAACGGTTAAGATTTTAGTAAATACTACAGCCAGATAAATTGCAAAAAAACACCTTCAATTCTTTGAAAACACGTATAGGTATACTAGAGTCATCACAAAAACCTTTGTCAACAGAACTTATAGCTTCTTCCACTTCAATTGGATTTACAGAGAAGTCAACCTCGTCAATTTCTTTGCTAATACAGTAATTATTTACAGACAAATCTACGTTAACATTATTCTGAGGGATCTTTTTAACAATAAATTGACTTGAAAGTACTTCACAACTATCTTCATCACTAGTAATTAGGTTCCCCTCATTTGTAACCAGCTTTGTGATTTTCTCTACTGGCTTACTTCTAAAATTAAGAACTTCATTAGTAACATTCCACACATTTTCTGAGCTAACATCTGTGCCAAGCTTCTTAGCTAGGTATTTTCGCTTACTAATTCTAATTATGTTAGTAGTGTTATTAACTGCTTGTCGATAGTTCCTCTTATTAATGGCAGATTTACTTTTTTCAGCTACCCTTTGTAAATGGTCTCTCTCCTTCATAGCTTTCTGGACATGAGCATTAAACCATGGATTAGCCTTACGTTTACTCATTTTTCTCGATAAGGGAGCCTGCTTGTCCAGCTCTTTCAGAACACAAGACTGAAAACCAGAAATAATACTATCCACATCATCGTCATATTTATCAACAGTAAAATTAACTGATTCTAAATTTAATCTGAGGTTATCCCAATCAACTTTATTTAAGTTTCTGGAAATAATGAGCCTAGGAGGCAGCTTGTTCTTTATAGCCTTACGAACAACAAATGTCATATGATGGTCTGACCCACCAAACCCGAAGTGCCCAGCTGTTTGATAGTGACTACTATTGCTTACATAAACATGATCGAACAATGATTCACTGTCCTTTGATATTCTTGTTGGGCCTAGCAATTTTTGAGTC
Source organism: Yoshiicerus persimilis (assembly GCA_020352615.2). Lineage (NCBI taxonomy): Eukaryota > Metazoa > Arthropoda > Collembola > Entomobryomorpha > Tomoceridae > Yoshiicerus > Yoshiicerus persimilis. Next base: position 88,914,891 of record CM036940.2, read on the forward strand.
CAGTCAAATTCCCTAGTTACATTTTTTAAATTAGTAGCCTCCTCACTGTGTTTCAATAAGTCTACATTAAAATCTCCCACAATAACATGTTCAAGTTTTAACGATCTAATAAACTGTGCTAACTTATTTATAGATTCCACAAAATCCCACTTCTTAACCCTATTGGGATGATTATAAATACAGACAACAACAATTGGTTTTAAGCCCTTGATTTTTATTAACAGACATTGAATGTGTAATTCTAGATTGATAATGATGTTATCCGGAACATCAAGAAGTTGATATTCAACTCTCCTGTTAACATAAAGTGCTAACCCTCCTCCTCCTCTATGGAGTCTGTCAAATCTTAGTAAGGTATAACCTTTAATATAGTAACATGAAGTAACATCTAACACAGGGTCTAGCTTACTTTCTGTTACCCCACATACAACAATATTGTTTTCAGTTAATAATAATTGAGATAATTGTCCAAATCTTTCCTTACAGTTTAATCCATTTGCATTCCAATGTAAGAATTTTAACCCTTTAGGAAGAAACGGCAAATATTTGAATCCCAGAGATGCTATATCTTGTAAATTAGAAGAGGTGCTGGTGTTAAAGAATTCCTCATTCACAATAGCTTCATTTTCCAGTTGCTGTTGGGGTCGTTCTCTGTTGTCCATATTATGAGATGAGCTGTCAGTAGTGAAGTCCACATTTGTGCAGCCGTTTTCGCAGGAGGATGTTCTTTTTACTTCGGACAATCTATTATTTGCAAATTTGTATTGTAGACAAGTCCTATGTGTCCAAGAGTCGCATAACGTACAACACAGGATGTGCCTCCTGCCTTTTTCGTCTCTGCAAATTGTGCAATAATCCCCAGCTCCAGAGCTCGCCATTTCAGTATATTGGTCCGTTTACACAAAGGGAAAAAATAAAGAATAAAAGCCGGTTAATTAAGATAGTCCAGGAAACGAGAATGTTTGCGACTGCAACTCTTAATGCCAAGAAGAGCATAGTTCTGATTTGCATCTGAAGTAATAAAGACCAATACTTACTCGCAGGGGGCTAAACCAAAGTTTTCGCCCCCTCTGAGATGTGAAGAACAATTGGTTGAAAAAATTGGTTGGCATAATTGGCAGTGTCCAGATAGCAGTGTGACATTATTGACAGGTCAGCGGATGAGTAGAGCACAAACCACCAAGTCCCGGATGTGGATTTCTTTATCCAATAGTTCGTAAATTTTCAATGTGTAATTAAAGGTGTGTCAGGTAAATTCACAGTGTGATGATGCACACTAATCGATAGGTAAACTACCAGAGAGTGATGGTATACAAAAATAAACTTTAGAAATTTCGTAAACGTCAAAATTTTGATAAAAATGTATTAAATTTATCTCCGTGTGTGAGAGGGAGATTGTTTCGCGCCGAAGCGCCAAGGATTGTTCAAGGTTTTACTACAATTTTTCTCGGTTTTCCTACTGTCTACGCAAATCTTTCCTACATGCTCCTTTAAAGGGTTTACTTTTATGTAGTAATGTAGTGCCACCTATTATTTGCTTCTTGAAGTATTCATATTTACTGTTATTTAAATATAATCAGAAGGGTCGTAATATGTGAAAGCATTTCTCCGTAGAATGTCAAAATTCGGTCATGTTTAACATTTCTGATTGGAGCTATTCTGATGCCAAATGGTTTCAGTGACGCAGAAACCTTTTGGTTTAATAATGTACAGCTACCTCTCCTTATGGTTATACAATTATGAATGGTTCTCAGTGATTTGGAGGAATATTTCCACATTGACGCACAGAAGATGAAATACAGTGTCATGGTACAAAATGCTGTACAGGTTATTGTTGGGAGAGTAGCATATGCCAAAAATTCGATGCGGCCGTAGAATCTGATTGCTCCAAAGCAACAAAGTGTAGTGAGCAGGTACAAAGTAATGGTAAATGTTGGAAATACTGAGGGATGGACACTATCATGATATAAAATACTAAGTATCCGAGTACGGTTGTACAAACCAATTTGATATTCAACATCACCTCTCCGAAACCTGCAATAATAGTTTATTTAGTTGTACTATGTACTGTACTATAGTAAAATGCATATCTAAAACTATGCCGACAATTAACACAAAGAATTTGCAATAAATTTGCAATTACCTTATTTGGTGAATCCAATAAAATATCCGGAGTAAAACAATAAGGATATACAAAAACAGTAGAACAGCCACATACACCGAGCAGAATAATACAATGAATTGCAAGCTTCGTATCCCAAAATGTAGGCTCCAATGAAATGAGAAGCTATCCATTGGGTATTTATTTTGTACAACAGTTATTAAATATGTCAATCCTGGTACACAACTGAGATGATAAAATGGAACGACGAACTTTGTTAGCAAAACTTCCATTTTCATGTACAAAGACTCCTTAATGAATCCATCACCATCACCACCTTTAAAATTGCATATTTGAAAAAACCATTAAATAAAAAATCTTGTGTTTAGATCTTGTGTTTATGGCATGCAATTCACAATAAGAAGGAGCTAGATACGTTTCAACTAAATAATATTGTATATCAAAATTAACAGATATTTTTAATTACCGTTTATGAAGAAATTTACCTCAGTGTGCAAATAATTCAAAATCATATTGATATTTTTTCCTCTTTTCAAAATGCTATGTATGCTCACTGCATAGTAGATATGTACAATCATAATCAGAAAGCCCATCGTCAGTGAAGAAATGTCGAGTTTATTTGTATCATTTTGCTTAATGGATTGAAATAGTGCGAAAGCTATCTGAAGAGCAAATACCACGTTCAAAATGCGTAGTGCTTTTAAGCGATAATGGGATTTTGAGACTACAAATTTTTGGCTTGCTTGATCCCAAGCAAACGGATTGCCGCAAAAGAAAGAGGCTATATTGACATATAATCCAAGCCATTGGAAATGGTTGAATTTTAATTTAGAAATTATTTTATGAACATGGCTTTGTAATAACACCGAATCGTGATAAATTATTGCCCATGTTCTGAAAATTGGTGAAAACATTTTCAGTTTAATTTCTGAGAAAATGAAAGGGTACAATGACTTAATTTCTACATTTTTCAAGGATTTAAATATGAAATAAATGAAAACTCAAGATTTAACTACTTGCTTATACTTCTATTATCCCATATATACTAAGAACCCATAAATACACTGTGTGCACCACGGTAATAGCAGCAATATCTAGCAAGTACCAAAGGAATTCTGTATTGACATAAAGAAATAGGAATTCCTAACTTTTACCGGACTTATCTTGGCTAAGTATCTACTTCATCAAAGCCCAAATTAAAGTTCAGTAGACAAAATCCATCACGAAGTTAATTTTTTTATTTGCCACGCACAAATAAACTTATTTCATGAATGCGGAGAAAATATGTTATGGTACTGGAATTCAATAGAAATCTCCATTAATATAAAATGGGAAGTACACTTAATTTCCATCTTCAGCACTTGAAATGTCATTACGGCTTGGCGATAATAGTAATATTTGGTATTCCTATTTTTTCATATTTTCACAACAAAGCCAACAAAACATCATTATTTTAAGTAGTGAATGACAATTACCTATTATTAACAGTGGTTTGCAAGAAATAATATTAAATGCAAACATAAAAATGGAATATCTAGGAAAAAGCGAATTGAAGAAATAAAAGTAAACAAAAGATTCAAAATTAACTTAGTAATTACGGCAGTTTAGAAGAATGATAGGCATCATTGATAAACAATGGGATACAGAGTAGGAAAAAGTGATTGTCATACGGCCAATATTATAACTATTATATTGTTATTAATTCATAGCCACGGTACAATGACTTCATTCTTTTATGTAATTATTCTAAATAACTCAATCCAAAGTGTATGCAAATATTTTTATTTTCGGATGTGTAAATAATTATTCCATTCAAATACAAAGTTTTTATCATTTAATCTTGATGACAATAAATTTAGTTTTCAGCAAATATTTGACGTATCCAAGTTACTTACTTATTTCACACACTGTTATGGCATAAATGTGAGACATTTTCCTTTCTGCCTGGTAAAATTCAGTCATTATGTAAAGTAAAGATGATTACCCGGCAATAAGCAAAAACATTTTGCTTAATGTCGAGTTAAGTTTAGGAATTTTCCTAAATGCCTCGGCTAAATGAAAATAGCCGGGCTTTCTTCAGGCATTTAGCTAAATGCCTAGGCATTTAGCTAAATGCCTAGGCATTTAGCTAAATGCTTAGGCATTTTCCTTAATGCCTAATTTGGCTTATTACCGCTAACATATACATGACAGGTTTTGTCTTCAAGGCCGTTTGCATAAATTGACTGTGCATAACGGAAAAGTGCAAGATCTCCTTTTATTACTAGGTAAATTAAACCAACCCAATTACAAATGAAGTAAGCTAAGAAAGGCAGAAGACTCCATGACATACATCAGTCTCATTATGACAATGCAAAACGATTGTGGAGTACGGGTACTTCCTATGATATAATTCTCAAAGTTGTTATTTTATGACAAAAATTATTTATAATTGTATTTATAATTTGAAGAGCTAACTAAGGTTTTTATTAATTGAAGTTTCAAAAATACATTTTTCAATTTTTGCTGATGCTAGTTGTCGGGATATTTTTCATGCATTACTATATAACTTCGAAAAGTATTGGGATTTTAAATATAAATAATTCCACTCTGTTTGGTGCTGTGTACTTACCTTGGAACTTTGAATGCCGTGTTAAAGGTTTTCTACAGTGTATACTGCTTTTTCCGAAAGTAATGAAATCGGTAATAATGTTTGAGAAATATAAAGCCATGAGTATGAATTATGAATATGAACAGTGAAGATGTAATAAAGACGAAAACCAAATATTGATTTGACTTGAGTGAATAGACGGGAAATATTAATAAGCGTACCTTCCTTTGTTTACTTAACAGAAGCCACAACGGCATTGTAAACGATAAGACACCAAAATCGTTTTGCAGGTATTATAATATATTCCGTTTATACAAATAAATTTTTTTAATTCGGACCACCCTGAAATCCACGATTCTTACCAAATCATTTGATCAAAGTTGACATTAAATCAATAGAGGGTTATAAGAGATATTCAGGGATACACAAACATTAGTATTTTATAAATGTAGAGTGAAAAAGTTAGCAAGTTTTCCAGAATATCGCACATACATATGTAATATTTTTATTTAATGTAATGCAACCAATTATGTGCTCATTGCTGTGTTCATATTTGACTCTATTTAAATATGATAAGAAGAGTCGTAATATGTGAAAGCATTTCTCCGTAGGATGTCAAAATTCGGTTATGCTTAACATTTCTGATGGGAGGTATTCTGATACCAAATGGTTTCAATGAACAATAAACCTTTAGGTTTAATAATGTGCAACTATTTCTCCTTGTTGTTATATAATTATGAATGGTTCTCAGTGATTTAGAGGAATATTTCCACATTTCCACATTAAAGCACAGAAGATTAAATAGAGTGTCATAATACAAAATGCTGCAAAGCTTATGGTTGGGAGAGTAGCATATGCCAAAGAATGGAGGCGGCTGTAAAATCTGATTGCTCCAAAGCAGCACACTGTGGTGAGCAGATACAAAGTAATGGTAAATACAGGAAATACCAAGGGATGGATACTCTCATGATACAAAATATTAAGTATCCGAGTTCGGATGTACAAAGCAATTTGATATTCAACATCGCCTCTCCGAAACCTGCAATAATAGTTTATTGAATTGCAATTACAGTAAATTAAATATGTAGCTAACGCTATGCCGAAAATCTACCCCAAGGAATAATAATGCAATGATTTACCTTTTTATTTGGTGAATCCAATAAAATACCCGGAGCAAAGCAATCAGAATGTACAGGAACAGTAGAAGAGCCACATATGCAGAGCAGAATAATACAATTATTTGTGAAATTCGTATCCCAAACTTTAGGCTCCAATGCAATGGGAAGAGGCCATCCATTAGGTATTTGTTTTGTATACGAATTGTAAAATATATCAATCCTGGTAAACCAGTGGGAATATAAAGTGGAACGACGAACTTTGTTAGCAAAACTTCCATTTTGATGAACAACGACTCCTTAATGAAACCATCGCCATCGCCACCTTTAAAATTTTTTGAAAATTAAAAAAAATTTTACACCGGGCGTGCAAGTGACAATAAGAAGGAACTAGACACGTGTCAACTAAATAATATTGTATATCAAAATATAACAGATATTTTTAATTACCGTTTATGAAGAAAATTACTTCGGTGTGCAAGTAATTCAAAATCATGTTGACATTTTTTCCTCTTTTCAAAATGCTATGTATGCTCACTGCATAGTAGATATGAACAATCATAATCAGAAAGCCCATCGTCAGTGAAAAAATATCTAGTTTATTTGTATCACTTTGCTTAATGGATTGAAATAAGGAGAATGCAATCTGAAGAGCAAATACCACGTTCAAAATGCATAGAGCTTTTAAGCGGTAGTGGGATTTTGAGACCACAAATTTTTGTTTTGCATGATCCCAAGCAAACGGATTGCCGCAAAAGAAAGAGGCTATATTGACATATAATCCAAGCCATTGGAAATGGTTAAACTTTAATTTAGAAATTATTTTATGTACATGGCTTTGCAGTAACACCGAATCGTGATGAATTATTGTCCATGTTCTGAAAATAGGTGCAAACATATTCAGTTTAGTCCCTGAGAAAATAAAAACATGCAATGACCTAAAATTGTACGTTTCTTTAAGCTTATATTACCTGCTCATATTTTTAAGCCATTAAATATAAGAATCATAAATAAACGTGTTTTCCATCTGATTATCTGATAGCGGTAATATTTTTCAAGCAGCAAAGGAATTCATCGATATTGATAAACATTAATATTGACACAAGTAACTCCTAACTGTTACTGGGTTTATCTTGTCTATATTTACTTCATGAAACCCCGATCCAATATTTAGTAGATAAAATCTCTGCCGTGGTCAACTATTATTATTTGGCATTCAAATTCATGTATGCAGAGTAAATACGTTTTACGAATCCAATAATTGCGTTCAATAATTGTGTTCAACGTTCAACTCTTAAATTTTCATTAAGACTTGACGATAATTTTAATAATGCATGGTCATCCTAGCATTTTTGCTCAAGTTTGCCTACGAAAACGAATGTGTTTATCGTTTGTTTAATGTAAGTTTAATCATAATTTCCATAACGTTAATTAAGATAAAAAGAGAAGTCAAAGATATCTATCTATACTACAAAATATTTTTTTGAGTTTTTGATTTGAAATGGTGTGTTTAAAACCATCAATTTTTAAATATACTGATGTTTGCAAAAGTATAATTTCTGTTTAGTTTAGCCAAGAAGTTCAGCCGTTTTGAGTTTTCAAGCTTCACTCTACACTTTGAAAGTTATTTTTTTAGTGAATATTAAAAATTTACGCGGGTTCAATTTTTTATTAGGACAGTAAGATGCATAATGCAATTAAAGTTTGGAGGAAGTCTGCCAATCTATAAACGGCTTAAATGAGGAATCTCATAAATTGAAGTGAATAATTCTCGGAAATAATTCTCTCCAGGGCAAGAAAATTGTAAGCTGTATTTGCACGCCTTTGGATATTATGCATGACTAATATTAATCTATCAGCAAACTCATAAAACACAACTATAAATGTATTAATAGTGGGACGAGGGACAGACAAGGTGTTCAGAGTCTTCCCGTAGACTCGTTTCGTTTCTCAGTCGGTCAACGCAATATATAATGCATAAACTATTTATTTTGCATGCTGAGCACTTGGAGAGCAATTCTATACTATGAATGTGAATGTGAATACCTTTGCATGTGCTTTGGTTGCACTTGACAGTAAAGGCGGTGGGGTGACGTAATAGTTCTAATCAATGAGTAACACACGAACTTTCGTATAAGTATCGTTCTGTGCAGCTCTCAGAAGTGGACGTTCGTGTAACATTTTAATGCAAACGTTGTATTGGCGAAACCTACTCAACATTTCCTTTCTTTTCTGCTGTAGGTTATTGCCATACTACTATAAGCTCGTGCTTTGTCATTCTTTCCTGTAATTCTGCAATTACCAAACGTATAAACCACGTATGAATAATATTGGCTATAAAATGAAGCTCCTCGTAACTGGATGGATTCATTCATTCTTAACCTTAGCTCTAGCTATCTGTAGAGAAGATCTTACTTGTGAGACTACTGTCAAATAAATTGAATTTTGTGTTTAAATTAAACTTAAAGAGGAAATGGCGTCAATTTTAACGGTAAGTAAAATATTTCAGTAACGATTTTACTATTTTTGTGAATACTAAAAAAATCAAATAACAGTTATAAATAAATATTAATAAAAATTACTTATTTTTTATTCTATAGAGTTCAGTGCTCGTCTACGGTGGAATGAATATAGGATCCTGTGATATGCACAAATATCTTTTATACTGGGTAGGAAAACATGCAAAACCTTCGAAGCATTCGACTGCACTTATTAAAGTAAAATTTGGAGAAAATGGTGATCCGGATCAACAGACTGCAAAGTTCCTACCAGGATATGGTCGGCTATTATTTCAATACGAAGGCCATTGGATTCTTTTCGAAAGAAGACTGGTACACAAAGTGAGATGTTGGCAACAAACTTACGAATACATAAAATTGACAACATTTAGAAGGAACAAGAAGATTTTCGATACGATTCTAAATGATGCAATTCCAAAACCAGAACCAAAGGAGGATTTTACAAAAGTATTGAATATTGACTCTGAAAACGAAAACTGGATCGAGAGCAGAAGTCCAATTAGGAAAAGACCAATCGACAGTGTGATATTATCCGGCAATTGTGTTCAAAGTCTTTTGCAAGATATAAAAACTTATTTAAGTAAAGAAAAATGGTATTCAGATCGTGGAATTCCTCACCGCCGAGGCTACCTTTTATACGGTCCTCCAGGAAATGGGAAAAGTAGTTTGATTCGTGCAGTTGCCGGTGTCGTTGATAGTGATATTTGTATTTTGTCCTTGAACCACAAAGGTCTTACGGATGATCAACTGAATAATTTAATGAACCAAGCTCCTAAAAATAGTATTATTCTTCTGGAAGATATTGATGCCGCATTTATCAGTCGGGAGGACAAAGATGCTTCTTCCAGAGAGACAAATTTGGCTTTTGAAGGATGCAGTGACACAAGAATCACTTTCCGAGGTCTTTTGAATGCTCTCGACGGAGTTAGCTCCATGGAAGGAAGAATTGTCTTTATGACCAGCAATCATGTAGAAAAACTTGACCCAGCTTTAACCAGACCAGGAAGAGTGGACGTAAAAGTATTAATTGATAATCCTGACGCTTCACAAATCGATGGCATGGTTACAAGATTTTTCCCTAAAGATGAAAATCCTATTGAAAATTACATTGAACTTAAGAACAAACTTGTTAAGAAACTCACACACCTCAGTAAGCCTGTTAGCATGTCTATGATTCAAGGACTCTTCATTACCTACACGGAATCCCTCCAGCAAGTCATTGATAATATAGAAACTTATTTTACAGATCAGTATTCGATTACCGTAATTAAAAACGGAGTCAATGCACCTCCGGCCAGTATGTATGGGTAAACATTTAGTCAGACTGAAATTGTTAATTGCACAATCATTTTCAATAATTTTATCATTAACAATAATTTGCCGGTTTGAAGACTAAGTTACTATTACTTGCTAGTATTATTTACTCTGTGATATTTTGCGCTACATGAAACACTACATGAACATTTTTGTTATAATTAGTACTAGCACAATTAATTTATTGCTTTACTGTTTTGACCATTTTCATAGATCGGAGTAAAACTCCTTTTACTTCATTAATTGTTATATATGTACCAACACGTTTGCAAAAGAACTAGTAAACAATATTATTTATTTTTATTTATTTTACTTCTTGATATATTTCATTAATGATAATGTCACAAAAATTGATTTTCATAATGTGATAGTTATACAGGAAATTCATTTTGACTGTAATAGACGTACATAAGCAAAAATTGTTGCATTTTTGTATCCTTTCAGTTTCTGGTAACTAATTACATATTTAATATATGAACTATCCCCACTTAACAACTTCTCTTGAACAAAACACCTTATACAGAAAAAATTGAAATTGTTGTGCAACCTTTCGTTTACGTACATGTAAATAAAACAGGTTTCAAGGGAAATTAAAAATCCTGCTGGATAATAGTAGATCAATTTATCAATGCATTTTAAAAATAGATTGCGTAATGCAAGAAAGAGTTACCTTCAACAACAGACATTTCAGATTTGTGTCAAATAATATTTTGCAAAGGGCAGTGCTAATTAAACACGTGTTTAAGTAGTATAAAGTCTCTCTTTTCCAGAAAAATGCTAAGCCACTTCATTAATTCTGATAGGTGATAATTCATATGATCATTAATTCAGAAATATGCTAAACCACTTGATCCCTAATTCGTGATCGAAGTATATAGTGGCTTAGCACGTTTCCCAAAATTAGCAAAAATATTAATATATATCAAAAATAAAATTGGGGGTCAAAAACCGTCAAAAAAAGTCCTCGTAGTATACATAAGCTCCCTTATTATAATTTTTTAATTTACAAAATTTAATTTGCATTGTATTTTATTACCAGATTTCAGCCCTACTTGGCTAAGTAATCTCGAAAGATTTTCCTACTTACAGTAGCAGTTATATTTGTAGTTTTAGAACCGCTGTCGCTAAGCCTCTTACGCCATTTGAATATTCAGAATATTTGGAACACAAATATTTCCAGAAAAATAGAATTCCTGGTTTATTATTGTTTGAGCAAAGTCCACCACAATTTTGCGATTACACATATCATTGAAAATCGCTTTCTTCAGGGATTTTCCCAATCGATTTTGAAATAAGTAATAATTGGCCACTTCCTCGACATACGGTTTGATTGAAAAATTCTTCAAATTTTCGTCAAAATCTTCTGTTTGCCACTGAAATTTACCAACTGCTATATTTTTAAAAGTACAGCTGTGATGTAATATTATTTCTATTAGTTTCTCACATCCTTCGTCTCCATTTTCTATATCGGCTTGATTACTAAAACATCAGCACTGAATTTGTATTGTAAAACTTCTATGTTCTCCCAAGGATAATCACAGAGAATTAGCTTATCCAAGTTTATAAGTCTTTCGTCATCACAAATCAGACTAACATTTCTACTAAGGAGAAGTGTTTTTACATTTTCTGGAATCACTGAGGATTTTAATTTTCTGACCTCTGATTTGGACCCTACCTTCAAATATTCAACATTTTGTAGTGAATCACAAAAGTGTTCTAGGAATGATATGCAGTCATTTGTTTCGCTAAAATAATCATTTTGAAATTTGTGTAAACTGAGGAATTTCAAATGATGAAAAACACATTTGTTCTCAAAATCAGGTAATCGCGTTTTTCAAAGAAAGTTTTCTAATATTGTGCGAAATCCAGCTTGAATCCAATATTTGACATGAATTTAAGTTTAATACTTCCAAGTTTTTAATTTGGATATTATTATTTAATTTATCTTCATCGACGAACCCATCAAGACTCAAATTCTTTACCGTCCACTGCAAGTTACGCAAATGTATTTTTGAATCATATCCCTTCGACACAACATTAAAAGTGTCTAAGGAGATATTTTTGTTTTTTACGTCAATGATGTAAGGGAATGGACGTACCTCGGGCAATAAATACAATTTCTTCATTTCGCAAAAATCCACAAATGTTTTAAGAATCACAGTGTTTAGTTCTTGGTCGCCATTCCTAAATCTTATATTGCTGAGAAGTAATTCCTTTGGTTTTATCATTTTACCAGTTAGTACAATGGTGCAATTGCACAAATACAAATATTGAATGAATGGTATACATTCCAATGAAATTGATACACTATAAGAAGAGGAAGCTATGGAAAGCACTGTTAAATTATGGCCTAGATAAGGCGTCATATCAAATATTGGCAACGGTGGCATTCGGATAGTACAGTAATAATCGCTATATTCTAATAAATACAATTGGTTACAATTTTCATTATATCTTTTAACAACCTCGGCTATGAAATCAATAGTGTGCCATTTGAGTGACCAAGTAATGTAAAACTTATCAAAATTAACTAATGAAAAAGACGGATAGTTATTGCTCACAACTTTATCAAGATCTTCAATGCATTGTGAAACTTCTTTTAGGGGAGAAATTGTAAACCGCAGTGGAAAGACCCATCTTTTTTTGAGAATCAGATTGCCTACCGTTCTCCATTTTATGCACACCTGACGACATGCTCTTAAATCCGACAGACTGAGTTTTTTAAACAAATTTTCCAGTATCTAAAATTAAATTAGAGTTAAGATTACACTTATGCAAAAAAGTGAAATGAAAACGTCTTGATTTCCGTATGAGTGAAGACTTACTAAATCATTGAGTAGTGCTGCATTCGCCATATAAATGTTATTCATTATTCACCTGGTGATTCTCCAAAGCAAATATAGTTGCTACCGGAAGTGTCTTTTATGAAAAGCTAGTGTTTATAGGACATTCAGAGCCAAATCCACGTGTTCTGCACCAAACCTGAAAGCAATATTAAATATGTACAATACAAAGTATACTTAAGAAAGGTCAAATCAGTACTGGCAGACCGGCACTGAAAATTGAAATGCATTTCTGGTGTACCGAGAACAGGTCCAAAACGAAAACGTCCAAATGAAATTCGAGAATAGGTCCAATGACACTCGAGAAAACGTCCAATTAGAAGTAGACCTCATAATAATTTCTGGCAGGACTGGAATGTTGTGTAAAGTCAAATTATTTATCATTTTTAATTAAAAAAATCAGAGATTTGAATTTATTATAACCATTACTTCTAATTGAACGTTTTCTCGAATGTCATTGGACCTTTTCTCGAGTGTCATTGGACGTTTTCTCGAATGTCATTTGGACGTTTTCGTTTTGGACCTTTTCTTGCAAAACCGTATTTCTTCTATTTAACAAAATTAGGCAGCTTTTGTATCTCGTTTAAAATAGAGATACCGTGTACCTAAGATAAACATTCCTGGATTGAAAATGTAGCCACAATTGTATCTACGAAATTATTTTGGATTTTGATATCGAAACTTCACCAAACAGAATCGGTTAGAAATTTTAGAAACTTTTGGATACAAGTATCACAGGCACTCGTTTTTCAAAGCTTGTCAGCTGTGCCCTGTGGTAGAAAACGAACTAAGAAAAATGTTTAAGTGTGTTAAAATTGTACTACCTTTCCAAAGACCTTATTAAAATTATTTATATCTCCTATTTATTGACCGGTTTACTTCAGCTGTTTCATACTGACACCAATGCAATGCTACAATTCTACTCTGTTCTTAGGACCTACATTTTTAACAAATTCTTGTTCAACCATTTATAGGCTGGTTTTTAAGTTATTAAGATAAAGCTGCAGGGCTATGAAGACCAGAAGTGTTTGTTAATCCTTCTAAGCTTTATTTATAAATGGAGAATGTATTCCAATGTTGATATTACAGAGAAACAATATTTACAGTAGGTATTATACTGTGATATTTTTAGTATGAAAATGTTTTACTATGAGTGCATGATGAATATTTTTGTTGCTAATATATAGTGAACTGGTTTGGTTTGAACGACTGTTGTATATACTAATCCTCTCCACTCGAGAATCCCTTCTCTTTTTCTAGGAAATCGTTTTATGAAAAGAGTTGGGCATTTTGTTTTTTTTCTTTCAAAGGGTAAAGTTGTAAAGCAACAAAGATTGTTTGTACTACCCAAATTGTGTTCATTCACTAAAATCTTGAAACACTGGCTATTTTACATTTACTTGCACATAGAGCTGAATTTGAATTCAAACTCCTTATAAGGGTTTTTATTTACAGGTACCTAAAATTACAACGGCCTTAATAAGTAAACTGCATGTATGCTCACTATCCATTTAATGGTGATTACATCGTATTTTTGATAAACAGCTTCTGTGACTGTTATTGCATGTTACAACAGCATTTCTAGGGCGTCTGCATTTAAAGATGCGAATGAAAAGACTGATAAAATTAATAGAAGATAATCAGGAAATTCAAACAATGATGGTTTTAGAATTAACGGTTTTCATTTTCATCTGTGTCCCATTAAATTTCTTTATTTTGTGTAACCTTTTTGAACATTACAATTTTAATATTTTTGATTTTAGAAGAATAGCTATTCAAAACTTGGTTGCCATTCATTGCATTTCTTTCTGTTGAAGTTTCCGATGGCTATATTTGTTGCTGAATGTCCCTGTAATTGTACAATATTTGTGGAGGGGCTCTAGTTGTGCTTCTGACGGTGCAGTATTTGTCACGATAATCACATTTTCATTAAATCCCCCGCTATTTATTCTAAGCTTATAATTTCCAGGTCCATAATACTCTGGAGGTCTCCATAAACAGTGTAACCTAAATCAAGTCCATTTTGTGCTTGATTTCCTTTTTACCATTCCTTAATTATGTTATACAGCCAACTTTGATGTCTCTTCAATTCATAAGACATAATTTGACGTTTCCACAAATTCATTTATTACCCCGTGTTCCTCCGATGTCATCTAATCCGCCCGCAGTTCCAGGTTCACCAGGTGCTCCTTTATAATATGAATCGCGGAAGGCAAAATCTCATTGTGCATTGTAAGATGAAAATTAAACTTCATTATTTTCCAGTGTACTTCCCTTGAAATAAAGTTTTTTGCTGAAATTTCGACGTTGCATTTCACCAGTACCCTTGTCTATATTCTTACTCCAACGATGCCGATATCACAATTACATTAGGAGTCAATAATTTTTTTTACCTCCATAATGAATTATTAATTTGTGAATCAATGAAAATTATTAGATATCCTACGAAATGTACTTCAACAACATCGCTCCTTAATTTCTTTCAATTTAATTACTAAAACACGACAAAGTGAATATAAGTTTTTTCACAGTTAGAATGCATTTGTTGTTGTTTTATTTTACTTGGAATTCAATATTTATATTTGGGTTACGAAATGTTTTAGAGTTTCATGTAGAAATGTTGCCGGAATTAATTCCTCAGCTAATTTCTAAGGTTTTATACAGTTATATTATAAAATCCAAAATTAAATTACGTCCTTATTATTGTGCTGCATTTAAGAAAATCCGACACAAAAAATTTACAATAAACTTTAATTACGTGAAAAGAAAGCTTTAATTCTTTAATGTTTTCATCCAAGATAAAGTTAAAACACGGTAACTGATATTGCACTTAAGAAACCGGCAAATCCAGAAATCGAAACCGCAACGCAGTCAGCCTCAATTAAAACAGAAATGAAGACCAGTAAGAACCAAATTGGTTTTTGTTCCGAACCTAGTGCCAGTTCGCAGATTCGCCAACCACCAAAGTTAGTCACGTGCGTAGACAACACTGCAGAAAAATAAAAGAAAAATAAATATTCTGTCCGTCATTTTACAATAAAACATGGTGTTGCAGCAATATGCAAGAATTATTAACTAATTAAATAAATGAATTTTAAATCTTCTAGCCTTTCGTGATTTTCATACTGAGTTAATATACCTAGATGGATTCTGTGCGCTTGTTTTGAAAGCGCCTTTAAAACATACATTGACATACAGTTCTTCGTTCTTTAAAATGAATATTTAAAATCGGACACTGTAAATAATATTAAGCTTAAGCTCTAAGTCTACTAACAAGCAATACGTGCGCAACATTATCATACCTTGTTATTACATTGTTATATTGTACGATCAACGTAATTGCAACATTACGAAGGTTGAATAATAAATTAAAACGTCAATTAATTGCCCCGACCCTTTCATGACATTCTATGAAAATCTTCAATTGGTATCCTTCAAGGAAAGAAATTAGAAATTTTATTACAATTTAATATTTGAAGTTATTTTTGTGATCTGCTGAATATTATTAATATTTACAGAACACAATCATAATAATAAATGTGTCGCAAAATAGATTTTTTGAAATAAGTTTTTTTGTACTGGGACATACTGTATACTTCTATCACTCTACTTCAAATAAATTATATCCAAATATTAGTACTCTTTAAAATTAAATAAAAAACAATTATTCAAATTGGTTACTTACTCCATTGTATTTTTCGTGCCTTTGAGAATTACATTGCTTTAAGGGCATTAAATTCTTCAATGGATATGCCCCGCCTCTGCTCCATTTTACTTTTGAAAATATAGAAATATCCTTGCACACCCACTAACACAGTATTCGGATATTCCCCCTGCTGCACTGTTCCAGAAATAAGGAAAGGTCCGATACAAATAGTTTCCAAATCTTCAAACTTTTCGAAGAACAAGACAATTCTTTCTTTCGCTATAGAATAGCCGAAACTCCATTCCACGATCAATTCTTTCGGTTTTATTACCGCAATGAATTCCTCTGCATCATCTAAAGTACGACAGTCGAGAATCAACTTGTTGATTTCAATTGGAGTGCCAACAAACTTGTTTATTCCTCTTATTTCAAGTCGCTTGGTGCTGTTTGGTACCCAGTCAGTGTCCAAATCATTGTGCCGTCCACTTATAAATACGTTTTCCAAATTCTGACAATTTTTGAAATGATGAAGGGACTTAACTGTTGATCCAACGCATCTCAAAGATTTCAGTTCTGGGAAATTTATTGGCTGGCTACATAATATTTCGGTAGTTTCACTTCTCCAGTGACCTAACCACAGTTTTTTGATTCCCTGGGGAATCACAGACAAATCAATTGAAGCTTTTGCGAAGTACAGATCTTCAATTTTCGAACCGTTTCGTTCTACGAATGGTATTCCTTCCAAAGATAAATGTTTCACATTGCAAGATCCCCAGTTAATGACTTTCGCTCCATTTAAAATAAGATACTCTATATCCTTACAGTTTTCTAGATTCATTAATACTTGAGCAGCTAGTGCTCCGTTAGCAGAGGGACACTCTACTTCTATATGTGTCGCTTTCTTCAAATCTATGACACTGTTGATCAGGATTTCATTTATCACATCGTTGAAAATGAATTCATTATTATTTCCATCTCGACAAAAAACTACGCCTGTTAGTTTAACTTTTGTAGGTACGCTTTTCTTTTCTTCTTGCCTTACAAGAACTTTGCACTCATGCAAATTAATCTCCTCTGCATAAGGTAGTGCATCAAAGGATACCATTAAATAACGGTGTATATCCCATTTCTTCGTGTATACAATGGTCAACTTTTTGATAGGTATATCAGAAATCCAATTGTTAATACAAGGATTTTGCTTAGCGTCGCCATTTTCAATTACTACAACATTTTTAAATTCCAGGGCTTGTATACTGGTTTTCTGTTGCTGCAAGAATTCTTTCATTTCTGTGACATCACAACTGCCATCACTAAAACTGAAAGAAGTGAATTTTAAATCCGATTCCGAATTGCAAAAGGCTTCGAAAAATGTTTTCAGGTTCTTTCCTGCATCAAAACGGAACATAATTTTTGAACGCTTTCTTAGCAAGGGCTCAGCTATTGCATTCCAACTGTGACACACATAACGGCAATGTTTAATGTCTTCGAGATGCAGAAAACGAAATATTGTTTCGATAATCTAAAAAATACATTTTAGAATACTTACTTCTGTTCCCATCAACAACACCATTTACATTTGAAAGTATTATTCGCATTACATGGAAAATTAAAGTTTCCACAGAAAAGACATACCGGACTTGTTTGCATTGCATTTGTAATTCTAATATCCACTAATGAAGGATCTTCATCTTGAGTGTCCTGCAACATTTTTATCAGTTCTGAGTGTCTTCTAAAAGCTCTCAAGGTTTTCCTTTTGGCGTATTTGTAAACTGCAAAATAGGAGAATATAAGTAATTACCAATCAAAATTCAGTGACACAAGCCAAGTACATAAAAGCAGTGAAATGGTTCCCAATCCAAATTTTCGTAATTGTAGCAAATACAATTGTAAACTATTTAATGTATAGGTACAAGGTTTACCTGTGGATGAAGCTAATGTAAAATTAAAATTTATTATTTACATGTATTCTAATCTAAAGGTGTTACGGTGGTCTCCAATTTTAAAAGATAAATCTGCAATGCAAACTACTGCATACAATACAGTGTGCTACTATTTATATACAGTCAAAAAGTAATAAAATAGTAAAAGTTGTAATCAGCAGAACAATATTTACATGTTGAAACGAATACCAAATGAAGCACAGGAAAACTGGGACTTGTCTTTGGCGCGGTGAAAGCAAAATAAGTGAAAGTCATAGTACTGAAGTGAGATTGTCCAAAACCCTAAGCGGAGATATTATGCAATATACCCCAACAAAAAGTATCGTCACTTGCAATACAAATGGGAAAAGTAGTCTCAATGAAACGGCTTTACCTCCGAAACTAAAGAGAGGATACTTCCATTCTTTTGGTCAGAGCTTCCTAATGTATTCATGATTGTGCCATGAAGTATTTCACATTTGGATTACCAACGGACAATGGACATGGATTACCAAAGTACTCCAGCCTTTGATTTTTGGATAAGGCTATTCATACTGTTTTTTAAAACTTTTATCTAAATTGACATTGAATAGCATAGGACTTGTCTTAGGGGTTATTAAGAAATTATTGCAAATAAACCGCATCCTTCATTCACTTTACCATATCGTTACCGCGCTAAACCGCAGTAACGGTATGGTAAAGGAATGAAGGATGAAATTCTTAAAAGTTGGGAAATCTCTTTTTCACTGTCGGGTATTGTTCGATTGACTGTCGGATATTGTTCGACTTACTGTCGGGTATTGTTCGACTGACTGTCGGGTATTGTTCAACTAACTGTCGGGTATTGTTCAATTGACTTTCGGGTATTGTTCTCCTGACTGACGTGTATTGTTCAACTGACTTTCGGGTATTGTTCTCCTGATTGTCGGGTAAGGTTCTGCTGACTGTCATGGGTTGTCTGGCTGACTGTCGGATGCTACATTGCTGACAATTGGTAGGATAGGTAAGAATTTTGAGTAATATCATTTTTTATTGCCAGACTTATTTAAAAAATTGGACGAGTTATCTCACTGCGTTCTTGATTTTTATAAAGTACTCGTTCTCACTCACTCACCCACGGACGGACAGGCTAAACAAAAGCATATGTAAAGAAAACTTGGTTCAGATAATAATATTGGAATGATAAAGCTCTTGAAAATTACGAATGAGGCAACTTGATACACACTAAGTTATTACAAATTGAATGACAGCGCGGACTACATGAACCCAGAACGGAATATGAAAAGAAAAACAAGATAAATTAATTTATCTCTTGCGTAGACCAAAAAGTTCTAAAAAATATAAAATTTTATATTGGAAAATGAGTTTTGTCAAAAACGAAACCAATACCTTTAGCATTATAAAAAGAGAAAATGATATTGAGATGGACGAATTCAGAAGGCCAGACACAGAATATTTGGCCACTGAAGTAATCCAGGAGAGTACAAAAATATACAAATCTGCAAAAGACGAAAATGAAGGTAAATATTATTTTTTCTTAGTAAACAGATTTATTAATGTATCAATTTTGCGTAGGTTAAAATGAAGTTATCCGTAATAGAATCAAGCTTGCCTAGTATTATCTCTAACTCTAAATATCCGACATTTCTCCACATTTATTAAAATTTTACATAATTGACAAACATTTGGACAAAAGGTATAGTTTAGCAATTTTTTATTTTATGATTTTTACAGGTAAGTAATAACTCAAAATAAAATTAATTGTTCTATCAATATACAATCAATATTAGGCAAACTAATGTTTAATATAAAATGGAACAATGAGTTGGTAACTATTCTGTGAGAATGAATTTAATTGTATAGGAAAGAGTCCAGCAAGGAGTACGCCGCTGCCAGTTGACATTCATATAAAGTGTGAAATTGACGCAGAGAATTTTTCTTCTAGTAATGAGGAAGAACATCAAGGGTAACTTTTACAAAAGAGTTTACTTTATATATTATATTGCCAAAATATATGTACAGTAAATACGTATACTATGTTATTGGAATTATTTAGGGATTTCATTTTGGGTCTTCCCAGTTCACAAGAATGCAAAAGTGAACTTCCACAAATATCTGACGAACACAACCTGGATATTCACCCAAAAATTGAAATTTATGAAAATTTTTCGGAGTGTAATATTTCCTTGAAGAGTTCACCAATTCTGGAAAATTTTGAATCACCAGAATTAAGCCCTAGTAGGGATCCACAGTGCGAAGAATCTGTTTCGTCGGAGGAAATGCTTTTATCACCTAATGATGTGGAACACCAAAACATATCTGATACTTTAGAAAAACAATTCGCTTGTGAAGTTTGCGGCAAAAGTTATACGAGACAAACTAGTTTGCAACGCCACAAAAAGTCGCACACCGGAGAAAAAGGATTTGAATGCAGTAATTGTGGCAAATGTTTTCCAAGTTCTGGCCAATTGAAATCCCATGAAATCACTCATTCGTCAGAAAAACCTTTCGAATGTGATATTTGTGGAAAACATTTTAAAAGATTAGCTATCTTAAATGACCATAAAAGAAGGCATGCAGGGGAAAAACAATTCGAGTGTAAAACTTGCGGGAGAAGATTTATGAAATCTTTCAATTTGAAAAGTCACGAAGTAGTTCATATAAAAGTCAAGCCATTCAAGTGTAGTGTTTGTGGAAAAGGCTGTTCAACACAAAAGAATTTAGAAGTGCACGAAAGCTTTCATGTGGCAGAAAGACCATTTAAATGCAATATTTGTGGGAAAGGTTATATGCAAAATAGTCATTTGAAATGCCATCAACGAACTCACTTGGAAGACAAACCATTCAAGTGCAATGTTTGCGGAAAGGGTTTTGCAAGACAAAATTGTTTGAATAGACATCAAAGCACTCATACAGAAGAAAAGGCATTTGAATGTAGCATTTGTGGCAAACTCTATGCAACAGCTATAACATTAAAAGTACATAAAAAGATTCATACGACGAAAAAGCAATTTCTTAGTATTGCTGCAAGGGTTTTGCAACATTGAGTAGCCTCGAAGAATGTGGTCTAAACTGCGTATGCAAATGCAATGCAAATGCATAAGTTCATCCTCCGGAGTTTTAAATCAAGTTCCCTGAAAAGTGTTATACTATTCTTGAACAGTGTTACTATTCTCTTCAAATTCACCAGTATTCTTGTCATGCGCATATTTATGAATCAATTTCTGTAAAGCATACCAAAGCTTAGTCAGCGTAATGCATTCACATTTATGTCGAACCCAGGAATGAGTAAACTTTTCCGATTAATCCTGGGATGGTGATATGAAACGAATGCATTGATCTGTGAAAATCATAACTCTGCCGAAGTGATTAATATTTGGAAGCAATGCTTTGTTCACAAGAATACGGTTTACTTGTACGGTTGTTGTTGCTTTTGTACCAATAAAATGATTTATTGAAACGTATATGTAATTTAAAATGTACATCTCTTTGTTTTAAAAAAGAAATTCATATATAACAAGCCTGATTGCCTAAGTGGAAATACACCGGAATTTATAGGTAGTTTAGTATAAAATGCAATTTGTTTTAGTGAATTGGAGCAAAGATAAAAACTAAACCGTCCCACGGACTATCTTGAATTACAATACTTAACCGAGGTCTACACATTGCGCTGGCAAGATATTGAGCAGGAAAGTTTCCAAGTTTGAAAGTAATCCTTCTATTTTACTTTTACTCACATTGCCATTTGCCAGTCAGTGTAGTCCAGTCTACAGAGCTAGAATTTCAATCTACTAAAAATCCGGAATAAAATATGGAATTGTCAAAATGTCTCGTTTGTTTGAAGGATTGTTTGCCAAGAACAAACGGCACGAAGGGTGAGGAAATAATCATTGGTGAGTTACAGCTTCAATTCAACTTGAGAAACTTTATTTAGCTTGATTTGACTTGACGGTTCTAAATTCGTTAATTGCTAATTAATTTCAGGACTCACTAATGATAATGACACTGTGGAGACCGAACTGGATGTGACGTTTATACTTAAGAAAATACTGGGAATACCCGAAAACATATTCTCCAAATTGCAGAAGTATGGAGATCTCAACTTCTTGATTGATTGTTGTGAATCCTGTTCAGTCTTAATTGAAAAGGCCAATAAGATTTCCACAGAAATGATGTTACTCGAAAAACAGTTTAAAAATTTACAATACCTGATGACGCACAAAATTGTGCAGTCAGTACGTTCAGCAGAAAATAAGATTTACTTCAACTCAGAGGCAAACAAAACTGTGAGATCTTACGTTCACCTAGGTTTGTGAAATGGACCTATAAACTATAACTTATTTAATTTTTCAGTATAGAGAAGGTAATATTTTACTTTCATATACTACACATTTCGCTAACAGTGCAAGTATCAGTATTTATGTTTCCTTTTTGGCTTCTTCTTATACAGCATTTGCAGAGGCTGTTGTAAAAGTTGAAAACATTCAAAATTCCGAAGACTGGATTGTTGGATCTCCACCATATGTGTCGCTCCCTCCTGGTCCAGATGATGAGTTTTCCGATATTGATAGTGATGCCGACGAAGAGATAGATCAGACAAATCAGATACATAAGTGGGATACAAAAATAGAAGACCCTGGTGAATTCTTAGAAATCGGTAACTATTCCTACCTAGACCCAAAATTTCTTGACTGTAGGATAAACAGCTTAGAGTCAATTAATGTGTGATTACCGTTTTACTCTTTTACTAAAATTAGAATAAGTATCTATAGTATTAATTAAATTAGGGCTTTCTCCTAAGAAGTATTTAATTTTTATTAAAGTAAACGGAATGGAAATGTACGGTTACCAAATGTTTCACATATGAAATATTTCAAAGTTAAACAGCGTAATATTAACAACATTTCTCTTAACGGTGGCTTGCGGCTTTTCAGGCTTTTACTAACGGTTATAACTAAGTTAATGGATATTAACATAGAAATGTTGACTTTATTTTATTCTTTAGATTACCGTAATACATGCATTACTGTCGGGACAGCAACATTTCCGGAAATTAAAGAGGAAGAGCAATCATTCGATTTGGTGGAAAGTCCTGAAATTGAAATTATAGAATTCCCTGAGATTACAGGTGAAAAACCCTATAAATGCGGAAAGTGTAGTAAAGGGTTTAATTATCTACCTGAATTACAAATTCATATTCAAGCTCACAGTGGCAATGAAAAGACACTTAAATGTGATATGTGTGAGAAAACATTTAAAACGGTGCAAAGTTTAAAGTCTCACGTCAAAGTAGTTCATAAAGGTGAAAGGCCATTTAAATGTGGCATATGCGAGAAACGGTTTACACGGATGTCAAAATTAACCATTCATGTCAAAGCAGTTCATTACGATGAAAAACCATTTAAATGTGATTTGTGTGGAAAACGATTTACACAGGTTACGTGTTTAAGTCGTCACGTCAAAACAGTTCATAACCGGGAAAGGCCATTTAAATGTGACGTTTGCGAGAAACGGTTTGGACAGTTGTCAAATTTGGAAACTCATGTCAAAACAGTTCATAATGGCGAAAAACGATTTAAATGTGAAGTATGTGAGAAACGATTTCCATTTCTGTATAAATTAAACCTTCATGTCAAAACAGTTCATAATGGTGAAAGACCTTTTAAATGCAATATGTGTGAAAAACGGTTTTCAGAAATGAAAACTTTAAAACACCACCAACAAAAGCTTTCCCATGGAGTGAGTGTGGAAAATAATTCTACGTATCCCTTTCTTTAAGACAATTTGGTGTTTAATTATTAACGAAAAATAGATTTTTTGCTATTTTAATAAAAAACGACATTAATGGAATAAGCCTCCAACATTGGACCCCGTGACAATGTAATGTAAAATCAATTTCATGGCATTTCGACTTACTAAACCAAACGTACATTTTGCCGTGTACAAATTATTTGAAAGCTTTCAGTTTTATTAGCTTCCACAGTGATTCGTTTTCATTTGGAAAAGTGTCGCTTACTTATTCGCTCAAGAGTCTTACTCCCAATAATTTTTGCTTCAAACACGTCCCGTTTTTTAAATATTACTAAAAGTTAAATGGCATGCAATGCAAACAGTGCAGGAAAAAGATTCCTATTGACAATAATAATAAAATTTACCTTATAAGGTATAAGTCCATTTTAAGGCTTATAAATTTTAAAGTAACTAATTATGCACCAACTACTGTTAGCCAGAATGAATTGATAAGAAAATGATCGTTTTCTGTCCTCTTGTCCATGCAGGTCAGAAAAATTCAAAACCTGTGATGAATTTATGACTTTACACACTTTTTACTTTGCCCAGCAGACAGGCGGGAGATTGTTCTAATGTAATCGGTGTTTTATAATTGAAATTAACGAAATTTTAGTGCAAATTATTTATAAATTCCAAAAATATTTAATCAAAATACCATTACAACTAAACTAACGAAGGCCCGGGGCGCTTTTTTAAGCATATACACTTGTCCGTCGTTGGGTGACACTTTCCTAAAGACCCTCCAGGTGTGCAATAGTCATTACATAAGCTCTTGTCAGGGCAACCATTATCAGCATCAGCTAAAGCAGTTAAAATTAATTCATTAGGCTGTTAATTGTTGTTCAATAACTTTGAAATTGCAAATACGTGACATACCCATCTGATTAGTCCCTATTAAAAACAAGAATGTGACTGACAAAAGGAACCCCAGCAGTAGTTTCATGTTTAGGGACAATAAACTCAATCTGCGACCTAGTGATACCACCTAGTATTTCAAGGAATTAATTATTTTCCCGCAGCATTTATTTCTTTCTCTCCTGTATTCTAATAAAATAAATAAGTAAATACCTATTAGTGTTAGCAAATTAATAAAGAAAATTTTCCGGATTAGTATGATTTATTATACTTTAATCGTACAAAACAAAAATATATGTTGTCAATATAAAATTTTTAATTACGCCAGGACAAAATTGATAAAATTCTGTATTGGTTAAAAGCAGGTTTATACATGAACTTCATTCGTAAAACTAAAATGCAAGCAATACTGGTTTACGTAGATCTAAGTTACAACACATTATTCTCAACAATTCATTTAATTACCACATTTCAGATGCCTATTGTATATTTGTGCATAAACTGGTGTTGTGTGCCTGTAACGAAGAACGTTAACTTTATTTGTATTTTCAGTGTTCTTTTGCTATTGTGATTATAAATATTTTAAAGAAGATATAACGCTCATTAACTATGTAAACAATAATGTAATTACCTTAAATTGCTTAATAAGTACTCAGTAAGTAAGCTCTGGCAATAAATCTGCTGACAATTGCAACTAATTGCACTATACAAATAGCAATAATAAAACCTTGGCTTTGGAAATGCCATTTAAACTAATTCTTGTCCCGGATAATTAACGCTAGGTATACTCATTTGACTTCTTAATTATAAAGTTAGCATTCATTTTTTAGTCTAAACCTGATCAGTATGTTACGAAATTAGTTATAATTATTGCTGTAAGTTAAGTATTCTGTAAACACGCGATATTTATTTTAATCATTCTCCCGTTTCTTAAATGCTACTACTCTAGTTTTCCGAAACCAGGGCAAACTTAAATGACGGAGAGTCTGCATAGGGTGGATCATTAAATAATACAGGCGTATTACACTTTGAATAACTGAATATAAATGCTTTTCAAATATGAAAACTACAAATTGCATTATTGTTATATATCCAACTAAATGGAAAATTGTTGCAAATTTCATATCAAAGCTGACACCTTTAGAGTTTTCAGTAGAATTTTGTTCTTCGGTTAGAAAAAAGTTGTTTCCAAAATTTATTATACTTTGCCAGAAATCAATAAGACCTGCTTCGTTTAATTTCTGGGCAGCATCACACATTTCATTTCGAAAACATCCAATAAAAAGCCAGGCTCTTGGAAGAATACCTCCAATCTCTGTAATTTTTAAACATTTCAATTCGGGCAGTTTTTTTATGGTGAAATCCAGTAGCATCTCCCACTGATTTTGCGGTACTTCGATAAAAAAATTTGATTTCGCTTCTGCCCACAATTGAATTGCAATTCTGAAATCTGTTAAGTTGCTAGGATGCTTTTTAGCATCTTCATAGAAAATTAAGTTTTGCTTTTTTGGGATATTGTATTTGTTGTAAAAATGGTCATATCTTGCATAGTTTAGTTTTCCAGAAACTGTTGAATTTTTAGTGACAATAAGTATTTTATACTTATTGTCAATGAGTTCACCAAAATTATTCATTATAGTTGGTCCACTAGTTGCAATCACGTCACTGGTAATGTATTCTTCGTAATGCATTGTGACAACTCCAATCATCAAAGTCAAAATTCCAAACAGAAAGAATTTACTTTCATTTTGATTTTGTCGGAGAAGTACTGCAACTGCAGAAATAATGTGGTTGCTGATAATATCAAAAATACATTTACCCTTAAATACACGAAAAGTAAGAGCATTGGAGATAATGCAACTAGCTAATATTACCAGCCATGTAGTTAAGTCAATGGTATCTACCCAAATACATAAGGGAATTTCTTTATGGGATTTTTTGTCGGTGCAATAGATAAATGTCCACTCTCCGGGTGCAGTTACATAATATTTTTTGTTTCTACTGTAGGTGTACAAACCATGCTCAAAATTTTCCTGTAAACTTCCACAAAATTTTGCTTTTTTATTGTACATTTGATTTTGTGTATATACATTTGTGAGATTTAGCTGACCAGCAATTAATTCGAAAAACACCTTGCGATCGTAGACGCACTCAACCCAGTCCTCGTATGCTTTTAAAATCATATATGGAGAAAGTTTACATTGTGGCCAAAGCTCATTTCTGCTAGTTACATATTCCTTGACTTGTATAATGCTTCCGTGAAAATGACTATTTAGATTTTTCCATGCCGATTTCAGTTGTTGCTTTGTTGGCATTGTAGCTTCAACAAGAGCGAATTCATTCGTGAATGACGACATTGTTAGAATTTCTGACTGGTAATTTGGATCTAGAAAATGAAACACAATTAAATAAATGGGAGTAGTCCATTGTTGTCCTAAGTCTGCAATGAAACTGTGTTGGACTTCATTGAAATCTTCTTTTAGGTAAACCACCAGAAATATTTCGTTTGGTCGATTAACTTCTCTTCCGAAATATCTTGCATAACTTGCAAAACGTACAATTTCGGATTTTGGCGGACCCACGCTTACGATTATATTACACTGTCGATTTGATAGAGTCACCGGGAAATCGTTTTCAGCTCCGTACTTTAATTTTTCTTTTAATTTTATTGCGTCCAGAGTTAGTGGATTTATCAAGATTTGTGGCTGGACAATTTGGTTTTCGTTAAAGGTTTCAAATAGATCTTTACTATTAACTACAAAATCTAAATCACAATCAGAAAATGAGGACAACTGTAAATAGCAGTGAGCATTTTGAATAAAACAAATGAGACTGATAGTGATAGCTGTAAAGACGTTCATTTTAATGAACATAGTATTTACTTGATTTTACTTTAATGGCATGGACAGAATGTAAGGTATATTCCAATAGATAATCCAACGTTTACAAAATATTTACGATTTCTTAATTTGCGGTTCAAGTATAATTATTAAATACCAGAGTGAAAACTAGTTTGTTAACCCACGGATATACATTTCATAATAAAGGGAAGAAAGCATACCTATTCTGAAAGTAAGCTTCGATGCTTAAACATTTTTAGCAAAATTCTGTGAGTAACAAAAACAAAAAAGGCTTGCGAATATGTCTACGGTTACTGCAGAACGAGTTTAAAAGGAATACTATTTGCACTCCTGTACACGACACGCAGAGCTGAGCAAATATTACAATGTGTACTGGCTGACTTATTTAAGCTTATATGATTGTATTATGCTTTCTAATAGACATTTATTTGCTTACCAAACATTTCATTAACTTAAACATCAAATATCTACCTAATTCTTTATTTAAGTTTACAGGCTCATTCGTTTAAGCTAAATGGAAATTATGTATTATAGTTACCCGTAAATTTAATTGTGTGCGACTCATGATAGACTTTATTTACAAACTCTTGCATCCTATTCAGTAGATGTCAATCATACTTGGCACGGAAGTTGGTTTCTGGGCTGCAGTATTTACCAAACACTGTTCAGTTTACGAGTCTTTAAATGACCAAAGTTCTAGAAAATTCGATTGTGTTTCTGTAACCTTGCTTCTGCCTCGTGTAACCTTGTGAAGTTTACGGCGCGTGTACTGTGCTTATAATAACAACAGTAATAAATACTAAGCTGTAATTATAATTTCTTAATATAATAACAGTGGCGATATACATTCTAGAATATCAGTAATAAAACAACACTTGTTGTAGTAAACAGCAAATGATGTACAACAAAGCCACCATTGTCGTTTCGCTTCTAAAAAATATTATTAATGCATTATAAATCATTTTAACGGAAAAGGCTAACGACTAAAAATGAAAATGATTAAAAAAAATGATAAAAATAAAAAAAAAAAAATAAAAAATGATTTATAATATTATTCAAGGCTGGAAGCATGTAAAATTATTATTAATGCAACTGCCACCTAAATAGATAAGTTGAAATGAAATAATAGTTAGGATGACATCATATAACATTTTCTTATAACTTTCCCCAGGAATTTCTGTACGGTCCTATTTCTATTATTCTATTATTTCTATTAGTTTACTATCAAGTGCTAAATTTTAGTTATATTCAAGAACACCATTGGGTTGTACTATATCTGCCCTCCAAGTTATAATTTCGTATTAGAGTGGATATACGGTCTTTAACCCTTTGAAAAGTAACATTTGTAAAACAAATACGCAGTTGCCATGGCGGATGAATTTCAATACATTCCACTTCAAAGGGTTAAGTTTGAGCATCTTCTGTTAGCAATCATGCTATAATAAACTTAGCATTTAAATTACTACTATATTGTAATTCCTTACATAAGTATCTATGCAACAATAATTTCATACAGAGCGGGGTATAACTTAAGCACCTCTATGGCAAACTTCAACCAAATTAATGAACAAATGAAATATTTCGGGCCTGTAATATCGATCCGCTATTAACAAACAGGCGAGTCTAATCCGAAGCATGTGTAAACCAAAATCAAGCAATTAAACTATGTACAGTGTGGTCCCTTACTAAGTTGCACAGCTATATCTGAAGAACCCGAAGTAGCATGGGGAAGACTGTTAACACCATTCGAAAGCCAATGCAAAATTACAACCTTGTTTGATTATTATGAAAATGCCAGGAAAAATCACTCATATAACATGGATTGCAGGCGTGAAAATACAATTTAAATTTTTTAAACCCTTTTTTAAAGCCGGTAAAAATCCGAATCACCAAAAACTGAGCAGTTTTCTACTTTTATTTTTCAAAGAACTATTTGACCCACTTACCTTCAACCGATTTTGACCAAAGCCGAGATTTCAATGTAACGTTGCATTGGCATTCTAATGGTGTTAGGTGAGCTACTTCCAGGCCCAGTTCTTCATTTCAGATACAGCTACCCAGACTATCCACCTTGGTTAAATTAATATCAAATACCACCCTGTAAAACCCTGAAATAATATATTGTAGCTATGTGGTTGCAATAACATCAATTGTTATACTTATGCAAAGTCTAAACTTTGCGCACTCAAGATATTGAGCAGGAAAGAATCCAAGTTCGAAATTTTCCTTCTGTTTTACTTTTGCTTACTTTTCTAGCTTTAGCCACTAAATCACTAAATAAATATAAAACCGGATTTTCACTACGACAAAAAAATTAGAAATATAATATGGAGTTATTAAAATGCCTCATTTGTTTGAAGGATTGTGTACCAGGAACAAAAGGGAAGAAGGCTGAGGAAATAATCATTTGTGATGGTGAGTTACATCTTCAGTTTGAGAAATCCTGCTTCAGTTGACAACTCTATCTAACGTCATTTATTGTTCATTGGTTTCTTTCAGGACTCACTAATGGCAGTGAAGCTGTGTGGAAATATCCGGATGCAATATTTTTACTAAAGAAAATATTGGGAATACCCGAAAACCTATACTGCGAATTTTTACAGAAGTATAGTGATCCTAATTTGTGGATTGATTTCTGTGAATCGTGTTCAGTATTTGTGGGAAAACTCTATCAAATTTCCAAAGAACTGATGTTACTTGAAAAACAGTTTAAAAATTTGCAATACATGATTACGCACAAAATTGTGCAGTCAGTACGTTCTGAAGGGAAATTTAATATTTACTTTAACTGCGAGGCAAACACAGCTGTAAGATCTTACGTTCATAAAGGTTTGTGAAATTGAGTTATAAAAGTCAGTTTGTAACAATTGAATCTGATATATATTGATATTTCGATAACACTACCAGCGAATTCACTGCTTTCTTTTTTGTTTCCTCTTAAACAGCATTTGCTGAGATCATTGTAAAAGTTGAAGACATTCAAACTTCAAATGCTCCCATTGTGGGATCTCAATCATGTGCGTCCCACTCTCTAGGTCCAGATGCCGAGTTTTCTGATATTGATAGTGATGACAACGAAGGGATACATGAGACAAATGCCATACATACTTGGGATACAAAAATAGAAGACCCTTATGAATTCATTGACATTGGTAACTTGATTTCTATCTAGACCCAGAATTCCTTAGGGAGACATAATATGTTCTATAGGAAAAATTCAATTATGTAAACACTTTTTTACTTAAGCTAGAATAGTTTTCTACCCTAAGGTATACTACAAACATATACCAAAGTAGTTATAACAACGGTAGTTTTGGCTTTTATGAAGTACTCCCAAGCTAGGATTAAAAAAATAAAATTTCAACTTTTTCCATTCTGATAGCAACATGGGTAGCCGTCTATATGGAAACACAGCATTAAATCCTCAATGACCGATTTGTACCCAAAACGGAAAAGGTGTTATATTTTAGAAATTGACGCTTGGGATTGGAGTACCTTATAAGAGCGAAAACAACCGTTGCTATAACTATTTTGACATGTACCATACCGAAATTTAATGACCGAAAAAGTATATGGTTACTAAATGTTTCACGGTTGAAATATTTTAAAGTTAAATAGCTTAGCATTTTTAGTATTTCTCTTAATGGCGGCCTGCAACTAGCATTTAACAAGTTAAAATGGCTTATTTTATTTTTTAGATTACGGTGGTATAAACACTACTATCGGGACTTCCCAATTTTCCGAATTTGAAGAGATGAATCAATCATTCGATTCAGTGGAAAATAAAGAAATTGAACTTACGGAGTCTCCTGAGGTTATCAGTTCAGATTTTGGGGCTAATAGTTTTAAATGTGAGATGTGTTACAAATACTTTTCTACACTTTCCCATTTAACAAATCACATGAAAAGCCATGATCAGACTTTAGAAGCATTTAAATGCACCAAATGTTGTCAGGATTTTTCAACTGAAAAAAATCTCCTTAGACATTCCTGCGAGAGCAACGTCAACACAAGATTTGCATGTGATATCTGTGATAGACGGTTTGCAGATGAACATAGATTGTTGATTCACATTAAAATACATACAGGAAAAGAGCCTTATAAATGCGGAGTATGCAGTAAAGGGTTTAATAATCCAGTTGAATTAAAAAGTCATATACGAACTCACAACCCTTTTAAATGTGATTTGTGTGAGAAAACGTTTACGACGATAAATATTGTAAAGTCTCACATCAAAGCAGTTCATAATGGTGAGCGGCTATTTAAATGTGATTTTTGTGAGAAAACGTTTAATAGGATGTCAAATTTAAAGGGTCACGTCAAAACAGTTCATAATGGTGAAAAGCCATTTAAATGTGATTTGTGCGAGAGACGATTTGGAAAAAAAACACATTTAAAGTCTCATGTTAATGTAGTTCATTTCAACGAAAAGCAATTTAAATGTGATTTGTGCGAGACACGATTTGGAAATAAATCCAATTTAAGGTATCACGTCAATGTAGTTCATTACGACGAAAAGGCATATAAATGTGATTTGTGTGAGAAACGGTTTGGACACAAGGGAGTTTTAAATCGTCATGTCAAGGGAGTTCATAAAGGCGAAATACCATTTAAATGTGACGTATGTTCGAAACGGTTTGGACAACTGTCAAACTTAGAAAATCATGTCAAAACAGTCCATAACGGCGAAAAACGATTTAAATGTGAGATGTGTGAGAAACGATTTTCATATCGGTGCAAGTTAAACCTTCACGCCAAAAGAGTTCATGATGGCGGAAGACCATTTAAATGCAATGTTTGTGAGAAACAGTTTTCAGATACGTACAGTTTGAAACGCCACTTAAAAAACCTTCACAGTGTAGAAAATCGTACACATTATTGAGTGTATGTGGGAAAAGCTTTTCATGTTCCATTCTTTAATCAAACTGAAATAAACTTTAAAACCACTTCATTTGCTGCTTGAGGGTTTCTTTATTTATTAAAACGTTCAGAGCATTCGCTTCTTGCCACCATAGCATTCCCCAAGGACAACTAGAAAAGACTAAAATTTCTATTCATTTCAAGTATTTAATACTATGATACTGAAATTTCTTGTGCACACGATTTCTCCAGAAATGTGATCCACATATCTCTTCATGGTACGACCATAAAGAACGCACAGTCTTCCACAAGGACAATTTTGGATTATTAAGTAGCTACCGCTACTTTATGGTAATGCCTGATCTGTCCGTCTGTGCGTTCGAGGGTAGCTGTCCATGTTCATATTATGTCCATGCTATGTAGATATCTATGTCCATATTATGTCCATATTCTAAGAATTAAAACAAGGCATCGGGAAACCAAAATCAATGAACTAAGTATAATGAAGTAAATTGTAGGTAATTGTAATTGTAATTGTAATTTATTGCCAATTTCCTTAATTACAAGGCTTTTGTATTGACAACGGTATAATAGGATTCATTCATTATACATGCTTTATACTTATACTTATGTTCACTTATCGTAGGGTAATTAATAATATATTTTTCGTATCTTAATTGACATACGGTATAAAGTAATTTTTGTTACATAACTGCTAAAGAAAGAATACAATAATTATTATAAGTTTACAATTCATCATCTTGCGAGTCATATACTGCAACATATTTACTATTGTTGGTGACACTTTGTGATGCAATCTGCTGGCTTAGTAAATACTCTTTTAGCTTATTTTTAAATAGGTTTTCATTCGTAATATTTTTAATTTCTGCTGGTAATGCTGCCCATGCATTCATACTTACAAAAGAGAAAGATCTTATTCCATAGCTAGGTACTACAAAAGATTCGCTACAATATGCATACGTTTTGCTGCGTGTATTCATGGATTTTACATTAATTGAGGAATAATCCACATATCCTGAGAAATAGACGGGGCATTTCTCATTCACAATACTGTACGCCATTTTTAAAATTTCGTATTTGTAAATACCTTCTGGTCCTAGCCATTGCAACTTATAATTAATATCATTAGTAATATTATCAAATTTCCCCTTTGCAAATACATATCTTGCAGACCTACGTATAACATTATTTATTTTATTAAGATTTGACTTTTTTGCGGAGCCCCAGATAAGGGACATATAATTAATGCTAGGCATTATAATGGATGTTATTAAAAGTTTCCTATTCTTTTCGCTGAGGAACTTCTGTACTTGGTATAGTGACCACAATTTATAATTGCAATTACTAACTATTTTATTGATATGGTCTTCCCATGAAAGTTCAGAGTCAATTATGAGACCCAACAGTTTAATGGTCTTTACAGGCTTAATAATTATGTCATTTAAAACAAGAGATACATTTACTAAATTTTTTAATACAGATGACTTTCCTAAAATTAACATTTCTGTTTTTTCGACATTTAGCTCCATACTGTTATTTGCCATCCACTCATTTATACTTAAAATATCAGACTTTATTTTGCATAGCATATTACTTATGTCATCTGGTGGCCCTGCTATAGTGATCCCGGTGTCATCCGCAAACAAGATAGTTAGGCTGTTTTTGACACACAGTGGTAAATCATTAATTAATAAACTGAAAAGTAAACAAGAGATGACACTTCCCTGAGGAATTCCCAGATTCGTATATTTTACGGTGGATTGGTCAACATATTGACCCCGATTTTCTAGATAGGACTCAAACCACTTAGTATTAATGTTGTACCATTTTAATTTCTCCAGTAGCACTTCCCTGGACGTCCGGTCATAAGCCTTTTTTATATCTAGTGATATTATAACACATACATGATTCCTTGAAACTTCTTTAAACAGAAAGTCGGTAAGAGCTAATTGTGCATGCACAGTTGAGTGCTTAGTTCTAAATCCGAATTGGTATTTAGTAAGAATATTGTTAGTATTTACAAATTTAGATAGTTGGTTTAGTATACATTTATCCATGATTTTTCCTAAAGTAGTTTGGATAGCTATAGGTCTAAAGTGAGTCGGCTCGGTTGGGTTTTCGATTTTTGGAACTGGTATTACTCTACATATTTTTAGGTTATTGGCTACATACCCTTTCTCAATACTCAAGTTTATAAGATCAGTTAGATCATATTTGAAGCTGGGAACTTCAAATAGGATATTGATCATAAATGGGCATATGTCAAGAGAATCCACTGATTTAGAATTATGTTTTTTCAGTCCTTTCCAAGCAGTACATAAATCGAAAGTTGTAATACTACGAACACTAAAGCTATCGTTAACAATGGGAAGTTCTCCAGGTCGGCTAAGTAATGTTCCTTGTATTACACATTTTGTACTAATATTTACAAAGAAATCATTTATTAAGTTAGAATCACATAAAGCAGTACTGCTATTTATATTACATTTGTTGTTAAGATAAGGTTTCATTGCGCTAAATATCCCCTTTTCTTCAACTAGAGAATTTAATTCATTTTTAGTGTCAAGAAAGATACCCCTCTTTACAGCTTTGTTGAGTATTTTTAACATAATAGTATTTATTTCAGTGGGACGTTTCTTACACTCACGGTACACTTCGTTACGTTGTCTTTTTAAATCTAATGTGCTCAATGATAGTTTCTTTTTAATTGAAGAACAGCTGATTTTTTTGGATCGTACAGGTACATGTTTATTAATAATAGTCAATATTTTGTCTTTAAATTCACCAACAACATTTTCTAAACAGTCGGATTCAGTAAAGAAACATGTATTGCACACTTCTAAACCGATTTTTTCTGTAGGTAGATTATTGATATCTCTAAAAAGTATAGTTTTTGGCTTTAGTTTAGGCTTAGTACAATTAAAGTTTCCTTCAACCATACAGTGATCAGATAAAAATGGTTCAAATACTGACACATTCGAGAATAAATTCTCCCTATTTGTAATACACAGGTCAAGTATACTCTTTTTCCTAGTGGGTACTTTAACATGTTGGTAGGCAGAATGTGTAAGCAGAATTTTTTCTAATAATTTATGGTGCTTTTTTTAGGTAAATTGAAATCTCCCATTATTAAATAGTTAAGCGTTGTGGAAGCTAAGTCGGATATTATAAAGTTAATTGATTGCATATCCTTCTTTAGTTGTTGTTTGCTATACAATGTACCCCTATAAAGACAGACTACAATAAACGACTTATTAAAATCACTTTGCATTTTTAACGCTAGAAATTCTACATTACAATTTTTACTTAGTGCTTCTGAACTCGGAAAGACAAAATTAGTACACTTTAAATTACTTTTTGCTAATATACAGATACCTCCTTGTCGCTTTAAACATCTGTCTTCTCTATACATTACATAATTTGCAAACATTGGAGATGGACGACCGCGTTTTAGAAAAGTCTCCGTCATGCACACAATGTCATAATTTTTATGGCTAATAATATCAGTAATGGTATGTATTTTTTTACGGATACTCTGGATATTAATTTGGGATACAAAAAGGTTTTTTAACTTACATTTCGCGTTCTGGTTGTAATACTTACACTTTACTTCTTGGTTGACGCACGAATTGATGTTTATAAAAAATTGTTCTGTGAGTTTTTGCTTGGTGGTGCTTGCATTTGACTTTGCTGGGCATACATTCCATCTGGGGGAGCATAGTGACCTCCTTGTTGCAACATTGTTCCCTGTTGAGTATTCCTGATTCCTCCATAGTAGCTGATATTTCCTCCATGGGGATTTGGTCCGTACGCAACTGGGTGACTGGCGTATGTGTTATGTGGTCCTCCATAGGATGATTGGGGTCCTCCGTTTTGTGATGGGTATGCTCCGTAGGATTGTGGGTGTCTTTCATATGTGGCCATAAATCCTCCTTGTGGCAAAGTTCCTCCATGTTGGGTGTTTGTGCTACTATGCTGTGGAACTTGGTTATGACGATTCTTCCCCACGGGCTTACGATAGTTTCCCCTGGTGTTTGTTAATTTGCCTTGGCTTCGAGTACCATATGAGCGCTTGGGAGACGCAATTATTCGGGGTTCTTCCATGTGGTTTACTAGCATTTTGTTAACCACTTTTAGTATTTCACCGTTAACAGTAATTTCATTTGTTTTGTAATTTATTGATGCTGGTATATTTTCTTTTTCACATTCATCATACTTTTCTCTCAGGATTTTCCGGGATACTCGTATATTGATAGGAAGATCTTTAACGACATAGACTGATCGCACTGATGTATCTTCATTTTTAAATTTCACTGAAGCAGTAAGCACCAAGTCACAATCTTTCTGTTTCACGAACATAACTTTTATTGGTCTAGTTTTACCTTCCGTGAAGTTAGAGATTCGCCAACACGTGTCAATTTCTATGGCTGGCAGTTCCAATGACTTGTGTATTAATTCCCGAATTGCAAGTTCACATTTTTCTTGTGTTTCATCAATGTTGTCCTGAACTCCCATAAATAGGAGATTTTTCTTTTTCCCTTCCATCTCTAGGTAATCCACTTTATTTTCAAGGTATGTGATTTTACGTTCGAGAGAGACAACCTTCTTTTCTAATAAAATTTGTTTTGATTCTTGGTTGCATATTTTCTTATATATTTTCTTTATAATCACAGAATCCTCCAGCTCATCAACATCTGATTCTGATTTGGGATCATTTTCTTCATCATTAGTTACATTTTGCAACATTGTTTTGGTTTTTTTCTTTCCCACCGGTGACTTTGCTGCTTGACGATCTCTCTTTGGCGGCATTAGGTTGTTGTATCCTTCTAGATATAGACCAAAAAGTGTGTGCCAGTATCTCACGGGTAAATTCAGAAAGAGAATTATTTCCCTCCAGCGTACATATATACGTAAAAGTTAACTTATCTTTGTGATATGCAGTCAGCCTTCTCCGATGTTGCCAGATATCTTTACGTATACTCCAATTTTCGTTTTGAACTTCAGGTGAATATATTATTTGATTATTTACTATTTGACACGATAACTTTCAAATTTTCGACAAAATTGTGACTGCTGGTTTAACTAGTTATTTAGTGATACAAAAATTTTACATGTAGGCAGATTATTAAGGGGTGAACTTTAATTTAGTAATTGCACTTAGTTTTATAGATGTGTACGACGTTACGTGCAGCCTTGTAGCAGCAGCAGTCCGTAATTCTTTCTTAAGGTGTTTGCGAGAACGTCAATACTGTACATACAGGAGGTATAACCTCTGCGAACTCAAGAATTGAACAGGAAAGCATCCAAGTTCGAAAGTAATTTTCCCGGTCGTACTATTTGGCACCCCCCAAATTGGATTTGGCACCCCCTAAATAAATGGCACCCCTTACTTCAATTCCGAGGCGAACAAAACTGTGAGATCTTATGTTCACAAAGGTTTGCGAAATTTACTTGTAAAATTTATTTAATTTTTCAGCTTGTAAAATTAAATCTATTGTATCTAAGAAATACTTAGGCTGGAAACATGTAAAACATTTATCTATTGTATTGATATTTCGATAACAGTACCAGCGAATTTGTATTCACTGCTTTCTTTTTTGTTTTCTCTTAAACAGCATTTCCTGAGGTTATTGTAGAAGTTGAAGACACTAAAAATGCAAATGCTCGCATTGTGGGATCTCCATCATGTCCGTCCCACTTTTCAGGTCCAGATGATGAGTTTTCCGATGAGCAGTTTTATTTAAGACCTGTAAATGAAAAAAAATGTGGTCTCAAAACAATTTTATAAGTGCCTTAAAATTTTCATAACACTAAATAGAAAATACATGTTTTCTGAAAAAACATTTTTTATGGCCCCATGTGGGGAGAAACGAGATTTCAAGGTCATCAAAGTTGCAATCTTGTAACATTCATGGAAGGCAAACCACAGGTCCAAAAAATATGATCTTTTTTTTAAACGTCATCTATCTTCATGGCCGAGATAGATCTTTTTCAGAATTTGAAAATTTGACCTGCATCACGTGTTAAAATTTTTCAAAATTTTGAAAAAAATTTTAAAATGTTTTACACTAATGAAATGTTGTACATATTGTTCCTACTTGACAAAAGGCATTATAACACTTTATTTTTGCGTTGACCTTACAAAAGGTCAAAGGTCATGCGTAGACATACGCATTTAATATAGCCATATGGCATATCAATCAGCTTCAAAATTTTGTCTAGAACTCGGTTCTGGCATTGCCTAATACAGTAAGGCTACCCTTAAAAAGTTAGCGGCCAAAATCGCAGCCTTATTCTTCATTGGGGAAAAATGAGGTTGCAATTTCGGCCGTTAACTTTTTTAGAGCGACCCTTATGTATTAGGCAATGCCAGAACCGAGTTCTAGACAAAATTTTGAAGCTGATTGATATGCCATATGGCAATATTAAATGCGTATGTCTACGCATGACCTTTGACCTTTTGTAAGGTCAACGCAAAAATAAAGTGTTATAATGCCTTTTGTCAAGTAGGAACAATATGTACAACATTTCATTAGTGTAAAACATTTTAAAATTTTTTTCAAAATTTTGAAAAATTTTAACACGTGATGCAGGTCAAATTTTCAAATTCTGAAAAAGATCTATCTCGGCCATGAAGTTAGATAACGTTTAAAAAAAAGATCATATTTTTTGGACCTGTGGTTTGCCTTCCATGAATGTTACAAGATTGCAACTTTGATGACCTTGAAATCTCGTTTCTCCCCACATGGGGCTATAAAAATGTTTTTTCAGAAAACATGTATTTTCTATTTAGTGTTATGAAAATTTTAAGGCACTTATAAAATTGTTTTGAGACCACATTTTTTTTCATTTACAGGTCTTAAATAAAGCTGCTCCGATATTGATAGTGATGACAACGAAGAAATACACGAGAAAAATGCCTTACATAATTGGGATGCAAAAATAGAAAACCCTGATTTTAGTGAATTCGTTGAAATCGGTAACTTGATTCCCACCTAGACCCAGAATTTCTTAAGAATGAATCTATTGCAGAACAGAGTCAATTACATGAGTGCAGTTTTACTATAGTAGTATTTCTTAGTATTTCTTTTAACAACGGTTGGCTGCTGGCTGGCTTGCGCCAACAGTTAGCAAGTTAAGTGTTATCCAAAATAGAAATGTTATTTCATTTTATTTTTTAGATTACGGTTGTGTAGACACTACTGTCGGGACATCGAGATTTTCTGAATTCGAAGAGAGAGAGAGCAATCATTCGAATCAATTGAAAATCAAGAAATTGAAATTATAGAATCTCCAGAGATTATCAGCTCAGATTCTTGGACTAACGATATTAAATGTGAAATGTGTTGCAAATACTTTTCTACACTTTCTCATTTAACAAGTCACATGAAAACCCATGACCAAACATTAGAAACATTTAAATGCAAAACATGCTGCCACGATTTTTCAAATGAAGAAAAACTACTTGGACATTCCTGCAAAAACCACATAGACAAACGATTTGCATGTCATTTGTAGGAGAAAACGTTTACAACTGCTCAAAATTTAAAGACTCACGTCAAAACAATTCATAATGGTGAAAGACCATTTAAATGCGACATATGCGAGAAAGGGTTTACAAAAATGGCAAAATTAACTGTTCATGTGAAAGCAATTCATTACGACGAAACCAGGACATTTAAATGCGACATATGCGGAAAGCGATTCGCAGAAATGCCAAAATTAACTGTTCATATCAAAACAATTCATTTCGACGAAACGCCGTTTAAATGTGATTTCTGTGAGAAACGATTTACACGGGTTCCAGATTTAAGACGTCATGCCAAGTCAGTTCACAACGGTGAAAGGCCATTCAAATGCGAAATGTGCGAGAAACGGTTTGCACAAATGCCTAATTTAACACATCACATCAAAGTAGTTCATAATGGTGAAAGACTATTTAAATGTGAAGTGTGTGAGAAACTGTTTGGACAGAAGTCAAATTTGGAAAGTCACCTCAAGCAGTTCATAATGACGAAAGGCCATTTAAATGTGAAGTGTGTGAGAAACGGTTTTCAAAGAAACACAGTTTGAAATCTCACTTAAAATCTATTCACGGTGTAGAAGACCCGACCCATGGAGTGTATGGGGAAAAGACTGCTGAAACCCCACTTCTATAATTAAATTTTATGCTTAAATTACTGACAAAATAGAGTTTAAATATTCCAGTTGAGGTCTCATTAATTTGAGTGTTCCTTTATTTATTTAGGCGAACTAAAAAATAAATATTGTAAACTTTCATTTCAGGTCAAATACTTAGTATTAAACACGAAAATTCAAATGTGATAGAATTATGGAATTATAGAAAATGTGAAATGCATGCAGCATAATTATTTATGAATTATATATTTACAGCTAGTAGCAAATTTACTTAAAGATTTGATTCAGAAAGCGGAATCGGTAATTGCTTGTTGACTGAAGTGTCAAGTACTCTCTTTCATATAAGGACTTAATAAACGATAATAATTTAATAAAGGTAAACTTGAAGATGATTACACGTCTTGTCCCCAATTAATTTCGAAATACGCATAATAAATAAATTCTTACTGCTTGGGGTTACTATTTCCATAGTATCTGTTGTGCTCCAATACCGCACAATATGCACTGTAGTGTTTTTTATATTTTTAAATCCAGACCCTCGAACTTCCTATACTATATACACCGGCCAACTCTGAAAGTTGTGATTTCTGTAAACGAAGTTCACCATTCCTGAAATCGGCATCATTCCCCGGCAAAGGGAAGAACGCCGACAGCAGACAGGAAGTTCGCCGACACACCCCTAAAACTCAACCAAATGACCCAATGACCCCATGACATGACCAAACACGTGACCCTGAACAATTTTGTCCATTGCCGACAGCACCGGAAACCACAGGAAGTGGGACAAAT
Organism: Yoshiicerus persimilis; assembly: GCA_020352615.2. Taxonomy (NCBI): domain Eukaryota; kingdom Metazoa; phylum Arthropoda; class Collembola; order Entomobryomorpha; family Tomoceridae; genus Yoshiicerus; species Yoshiicerus persimilis. The sequence continues at coordinate 88,956,274 of CM036940.2, forward strand.
GCCCGCCGACAGTAGTAAACACACGGCCGACAGTAGCCAACCCACGGCCTACAGTACCATTACATCTGCCGACAATGTTTTCCATGCATTAGTATAGCCCACAACTTAGATTCAGTACTGCTGATAGCGCAGACAGTACTTCTAATAGCCCAAATAGTACTTCCAATAACCCAGACAGTACTCCCAACAACCCAGACAGTACGTCCAATAGCCCAGACAGCACTTCTAATAGTGGTGAGAACAGCGCAGACAGTGGTGCGAACAGCGCAGACAGTGGTGCGAACAGCACAGACAGTGGTGCGAACAGCGCAGACAGTAGTGAGAACAGCGCAGACAGTGGTGCGAACAGCGCAGACAGTAGTGAGAACAGCGCAAACAGTATTGGGAACGACTGAGACAGTAATGAGAACAGCGCACACAGTAAATAATCTGCCGCAGACAGTAGTAAATGCATTGCCGGCAGTAGTAAATACATTGCCGACAGTAGTAATTACATTGCCGACAGTAGTACAATACCCAGCCGACAGTAGTACAATACCCAGCCGACAGTACTTTATAGGATGTAATTCAATGCAAAGCAGAAATACACTAATACTCACAGCGCAGAATGTCGTTCGACAGCGCAGACAGTGGAGGGAATAGCGCTTGCAATAATAAATCTAAGGCAGACAGTAGTAAGTACAGTGGCGACAGTAGGATAATACCCGCCGACAGTACTTTTGAGGATGTATTATAATGCAAGACTTAATTACACTTATGCTTACAGCGCAGACAATGGATTGACAGCGCAGACAATAGTTTGTCAGCGCGGACAATAGTTTGACAGCGCAGACAATCGTTTGACAGCGCGGACAGCTGGGTAAAAAGCGCAGACAGTGAAGGGAATAGCGTTTGCAGTAATAAAAGTGCTGCAGACAGTGTAATTACACAACCGACAGTGGTAAGCACACGACCGACAGTAATAAACACACGGCCGACAGTGGTAAACACACGGCCGACAGTGGTAAACACACGGCCGACAGTAATAATACACAACCGACAGTAGTAAACACACGGCCGACAGTAATGATACACAACCGACAGTAGTAAACACACGGCCGACAGTAGTAAATACACAGCGAAGTTCGGCAGCAAAGTTAGTAGTGGGAACATTGCAGACACTTGTGCGAATAACGCCAATAGTAGTTTGGAACAGCGCAGACTGTATTGGGAACAGCGCAGACTGTATTGGGAACAGCGCAGACTGTATTGGGAACAGCGCAGACTGTATTGGGAACAGCGCAGACTGTATTGGGAACAGCGCAGACTGTATTGGGAACAGCGCAGACTGTATTGGGAACAGCGCAGACTGTATTGGGAACAGCGCAGACTGTATTGGGAACAGCGCAGACTGTATTGGGAACAGCGCAGACTGTATTGGGAACAGCGCAGACTGTATTGGGAACAGCGCAGACTGTATTGGGAACAGCGCAGACTGTATTGGGAACAGCGCAGACTGTATTGGGAACAGCGCAGACTGTATTGGGAACAGCGCAGACTGTATTGGGAACAGCGCAGACTGTATTGGGAACAGCGCATACTGCATGGTCGAACAATGTATATGTTCGAAAGTAATGTATCTGAGTTGTGGGTTATACTAATGCTTGGAAAGTATTGTCGGCTGGTACTATATTACTCTCGGCCTTGTGTTTACTACTGTCGCCCGTGTATTTACTACTGTCGGTTGTGTATTTATTACTGTCGGCCGTGTGTTTGCCACTGTCGGCCGTGTGTTTATTACTGTCGGTCGTGTGCTTACCACTGTCGGTTGTGTATTTACACTGTCTGCAGTACTTTTATTACTGCAAACGCTATTCCCCTCACTGTCTGCGCTTTTTACCCAACTGTCCGCGCTGTCAAACCATTGTCTGCACTGTCAAACTATTGTCTGCGCTGTCAAACTATTGTCTGCGCTGTCAAACCATTGTCTGCGCTGTGAGCATGAGTGTTTTTAAGTCTTGCATTATAATACATCCTCAAAAGTACTATCGGCGGGTATTATCCTACTGTCGCCACTGTACTTACTACTGTCTGCCTTAGATTTATTACTGCCAGCGCTATTCCCTCCACTGTCTGCGCTGTCGAACGACTTTCTGCGCTGTGAGTATTAGTGTATTTCTGCTTTGCATTGAATTACATCCTATAAAGTACTGTCGGCTGGGTATTGTACTACTGTCGGCAATGTAATTACTACTGTCGGCAATGTATTCACTACTGTCGGCAATGCATTTACTACTGTCGGCAATGCATTTACTACTGTCTGCGGCAGATTATTTACTGTGTGCGCTGTTCTCATTACTGTCTCAGCCGTTCCCAATACTGTTTGCGCTGTTCTCACCACTGTCTGCGTTGTTCCCACTACTATCTCCGCCATTCGCCTAAATGTCCGCGATGTTCCTGCTACTATTGGCGCTATTCGCACTAAGGGTGTGCGCTGTTAGCACAAGTGTCTGCGATATTCTTACTACTATCGGCGCTATTTGCACTAAGGGTGTGCGCTGTTAGCACAAGTGTCTCCGATGTTCCCACTACTATCGGCGCTATTCGCACTAAGAGTGTGCGCTGTAAGCACAAGTGTCTGCGATAATCTTACTACTATCGGCGCTATTCGCACTAAGGGTGTGCGTGTGCGTTGTTCGCACAAGTGTCTCCGATGTTCGCACGAGTGTCTGCGCTGTTCGCACAAATGTCTGCGATGTTCGCACGAGTGTCTGCGCTGTTGGCACCACTGTCTGCGCTGTTGGCACCACTGTCTGCGCTGTTGGCACCACTGTCTGCGCTGTTGGCACCACTGTCTGCGCTGTTGGCACCACTGTCTGCGCTGTTGGCACCACTGTCTGCGCTGTTGGCACCACTGTCTGCGCTGTTGGCACCACTGTCTGCGCTGTTGGCACCACTGTCTGCGCTGTTGGCACCACTGTCTGCGCTGTTGGCACCACTGTCTGCGCTGTTGGCACCACTGTCTGCGCTGTTGGCACCACTGTCTGCGCTGTTGGCACCACTGTCTGCGCTGTTCGCACCACTGTCTGCGCTATTCGCACCACTTTCTGCGCTATTTGCACTACTATCTGCGCTATTCGCACCACTGTCTGCGCTATTCGCACCACTGACTGCGCTATTCGCACCACTGTCTGCGCTATTCGCACCACTGTCTGCGCTATTCGCACCACTGTCTGCGCTATTCGCACCACTGTCTGCGCTAGTCGCACCACTGTCTGCGCTATTCGCACCACTGTCTGCGCTATTCGCACCAGTGTCTGCGCTATTCGCACCACTGTCTGCGCTATTCGCACCACTGTCTGCGCTATTCGCACCACTTTCTGCGCTATTTGCACTACTATCTGCGCTATTCGCACCACTGTCTGCGCTATTCGCACCACTGTCTGCGCTATTCGCACCACTGTCTGCGCTATTCGCACCACTGTCTGCGCTATTCGCACCACTGTCTGCGCTATTCGCACCACTGTCTGCGCTATTCGCACCACTGTCTGCGCTATTCGCACCACTGTCTGCGCTATTCGCACCACTGTCTGCGCTATTCGCACCAGTGTCTGCGCTATTCGCACCAGTGTCTGCGCTATTCGCACCACTGTCTGCGCTATTCGCACCACTGTCTGCGCTGTTCGCACCACTGTCTGCGCTGTTCTCACCACTATTAGAAGTGCTGTCTGGGCTATTGGACGTACTGTCTGGGTTGTTGGGAGTACTGTCTGGGTTATTGGAAGTACTATTTGGGCTATTAGAAGTACTGTCTGCGCTATCAGCAGTACTGAATCTAAGTTGTGGGCTATACTAATGCATGGAAAACATTGTCGGCAGATGTAATGGTACTGTAGGCCGTGGGTTGGCTACTGTCGGCCGTGTGTTTACTACTGTCGGTGGGCATTTGTCCCACTTCCTGTGGTTTCCGGTGCTGTCGGCAATGGACAAAATTGTTCAGGGTCACGTGTTTGGTCATGTCATTGGGTCATTGGGTCATTTGGTTGAGTTTTAGGGGTGTGTCGGCGAACTTCCTGTCTGCTGTCGGCGTTCTTCCCTTTGCCATCATTCCCCTGATATTATTAGAAGGTGATTAAGTGTAATTCGAGGCATAAGGCATAATGAAACGAAAGTCAAACTTAGAGTACAACGAAAATGAAATAAATATTACATGGTTGCGATAACGTCAAATTATTGTATTCACGCGAGGTATAAACTCTGCTCACTCAAGGTATTGAGCACGAAAACTTCCAAGTTCGAAAGTAATTTTTCTTCGGTTTCGCTTTTACTTGCATTTACCAGTTTTACCCACTTAATAATACAAGAATTTCATTCCAGCGATTCCAAAATCCGAAATATAATATGGATTTATTAAAATGTCTTGTTTGTTTACAGGATTGTACGCCAGGAACCAACGGGAAGAATGCTGAGGAAATAATCATTAGTAATGGTGAGTTACACCTTCAATTTCATAAATGCTTCAATTGAAGATTCGAGAATAACTACGTTAATTGGTAATTGGTTTATTTCAGGACTCGCTAATGATAATGAGACAGTGCAGAAATATCGCGATTCAGTATTTCTACTAAAAAAAATATTGGGAATACCCGAAAACCTATACTCCGAATTTTTACAGCAGTATTGTGATCCTAATTTGTGGATTGATTGTTGTGAATCGTGTTCAGTCTTAGTGGGAAAACTATATCAAATTTCCAAAGAACTGATGTTGCTTGAAAAACAGTTTAAAAACTTACAATACATGCTTACGCACAAAATTGTGGAGTCAGTACGTTCAGAAGAGAAATGTAAGACTTACTTTAACTGCGAAGCAAACAAAGCTGTGAGATCTTACGTTCATAAAGGTTTTTGAAAATTACTTATGTATAACAATTTGCTTAATTTTTCAGCTTGCAAAATTTAGATCTGTTGTATTGATACTTCGATAACAGTGTTCGTATTCAATGATTTCTTTTTGGTTTTTATTTAAACAGCATATGCTGAGATTGTTGTAAGACTTGAAGACATTCAAAATTCAAATGCTCGTAATATGGGATATCCGTCATGTGCGTCCTACCCTCTAAGTCCAGATAATGAGTTTTCTGATATTGATAGTGATGACAACGAAGGGATACATGAGACAAATGTCATACATAATTGGGATACAAAAACAGAAGAGCCTGGTGAAATCAATGACATCGGTAACTTGATCCCTACCTATACCCAGAATTTTTTAGCAGACATATAGTGTAGGACAAAGTCAATCTGCAAATAATGCTTTACTAAAATTAGAATAGATATGGTATAGCGTGAATTGTTAAATTATAAATCTTCCTCCAAATAAAGCATTTCATTATTATAAATAGTTTACTATTCTAAGATATATATATATACGACAGTAGTAAAAGGTTATCAAATGTCTCACAAATGAAATATTAATAGCTAAATAGCTTAAAATTTTTAATATTTCTATTAATGGCGGTTTACAGCAAGCATTTAACAAGTTAATATGGCTATTTTTTAGATTATGGTAGTATACCCACTGCTATCGGGACATTGCAATTTTCGGAATTGGAAGACGTGAACCAATCATTCGATTCGGTGGAAATTAAAGAAATTGAAATTGTGGAATCTCCCGAAATTATCAGTTCAGATTCGGAGGCTGATCGTTTTAAATGTGAAATGTGTTGCAAATACTTTTCTACACTTTCTCATTTAACAAATCACATGAAATGCCATGATCAAACTTTAGAAACATATAAATGCACCAAATGTTGTCAGGATTTTCCAACAGAAGAAAAACTACTTGGACATTCCTGCGAAAACCACAAAGACAAACGATTTGCATGTCATTTGTGTGATAGACGGTTTGTAGATAAACATAGACTGTTGATTCACATTAAAATACATACAGGAAAAGCGCCTTATAAATGCGGAGTATGTAGTAAAGGGTTTAATAATCCAGTTGAATTAAAAAGTCATATCCGAACTCACAACCCTTTTAAATGTGATTTATGTGAGAAAACGTTTAGGACGATACATAGTGTAAAGAAACACGTCGAAATTGTTCATAATGATGAAAGACCGTTTAAATGTGATTTTTGTGAGAAAACTTTTAAAAGAATGTTTGCTGTAAAGGGTCACGTCAAAACAGTTCATAATGGTGAACGACCATTTAAATGTGATTTGTGCGAGAGATGGTTTGCAATTAAAGCAAATTTAAGGTCTCACGTGAAAGTAGTTCATTACGACGAAAAGCCATTTAAATGTGATTTGTGTGAGAAACGGTTTACAAGGATGTCAAAATTAGCTGTTCATATCAAAGCAATTCATTTCGATGAAAAGCCATTTAAATGTGATTTGTGTGAGAAAGGATTTACACGGGTTGAAAGTTTAAGTCTTCACGTCAAGGCAGTTCACAATGGTGAAAGGCCATTTAAATGCGAAATGTGCGAGAAGCGGTTTGCACAAATGCCAAGTTTAACACATCACATCAAAACAGTGCATAACCGTGAAAGACGATTTAAATGTGAGGTGTGTGAGAAACGGTTTGGACAGAAGTCAAATTTGGAAAGTCATGTCAAAGCAGTTCATGACAAAAGACAATTTAAATGTGAGCTTTGTGAGAAAGGGTTTTCAAGGAAACAACGTTTGAAATTTCACTTTAAAGCTATTCACGGTGTAGACGAACTTACCCATGGAGTGTTTGTGGAAAAAACTTCGGATAACCTTCACTGACTTCTTGACATGTCAAGACTCTGACTTATAAGGATTTAATAAACGAAAATAATTTAATAAATGTAAGTTTTAAAGTATTACACGTTTTATCCCCAATTTATTTCGAAGTATGTAATAAAAATAAATTATTACTGCGTGGGGTTACTATTTCCATAGTACTTGTGCCCTGCCCCAATACCACACAATATAAACCGTAGGTAGTGTTTTCTGTTTTTTGCATCCACACCCTCCTACACTATACTGTGAATCCACAGATATAAATATAGTATTATATGCATACAAAATCTGATACACTTTATTAACTGGTCAACTTCGAAAGTTATGATTTCTGCAAACGAATTTCATTTCTGAAATTAGCATATCAATCCGCTATTACTAAAAAATGACTAAATGTAATTCGAGGCATCGTGAAACCAAATCTGATAGTGCAATGAAATAAATACTACATGGCTGTGTGTACATCTTGTGATAACGTCAATTATTGTACTTACGAGAGGTAGAAATTCTGCACCCTCAAGGTGTTCAGCAGGAAATCTTCCAAGTCCTAAAGTAATTTTCCCTAGGTTTTGCTTTCACTTGCATTTACCTGTTTTGTCCACTTAATAAAACTCGAGTTTCACTCCAGCAATTTCAAAATCCGAAATATAAAATGGAATTATTAAAATGTCTCGTTTGTTTGAAGGATTGTGTGCCAAGAAGAAGACGGAAGGAGGGTGAGGAAATAATCATTGGTGATGGTGAGTTACAACTTACCAATCAGAAATTTTTTTTCCCAGTTGAAGACTCTCACTTCGCTAATTACTAATTGGTTTCTTTCAGGACTCAATAATGGTACTGAAACAGTGCAGAAATATTGGGATGCAATATTTCTACTAAAGAAAATATTGGGAATACCCGAAAACCTATACTCATATCAAATTTCCACAGAAATTATGTTACTTGATAAACAGTTTAAAAATTTACAATACATGATTACGCACAAAATTGTGGAGTCAGTACGTTCTGAAGAGAAATTTAATATTTACTTTAACTGCGAGGCAAACAAACTGAGATCTTACGTTCATAAAGGTTTGTGAATATTACTTATATATAACAATTTGTTTAATTTTTCAACTTGTAAAAACATAAATGTATTGTGTTGATACCTGCATAACATTAATAATATGAAATCGGTAACTTGATTCCTATCTATACCCAGAATTTCTTAAGGATTAATGTAATCTAGGACAAATTCAATTATGTGATTGCTGTTTTACTAAAATTAGATAATAAATGCAAATATAATGTAGGGACAAACTCCGGTTCATTGGCTAGGAATTCGCGTATTGAATTTTTAATTTATCGGTTGTGCTTTGGGCAAAAAGTAAATGAATTGAACCGAAATAATTCAACCCTGGTTCAATTACCACTCAGGCTGGTACCAAAAATTGAATTTTTTAAAGATTACAGTAATACTATATGCACTACTGGTACCACATTTTCGGGATTTAAAGAGGAGCAATCATTCGATTTAGTGGAAAGTGAACAAATTTAAATTCAAGAATCTTACTTTTCTACATTGTCTGATTTAACAAGCCACATAAAAAACCACGACCAAACTTTAGAAACATTTAAATGCAAAATGTACTGGCAAGATTTTTCAACTGAAGTAAAACTACTTGGACATTTCTACGAAAACTGCATAGACAAACGATTGACATGTGATTTCTGTTGGTAGACGGTTTGCAGATGAACATAAATTGTTGATGCACATTAAAATGCATTCAGGAGAGGAGCCTCCAGATCTCTTTAGAACTTTCACAGGATTTCCCCAAACCTGTCCAGACTTTGAAGCTTACGATGTCGTTCCAATACCTTTCATTTCGATGTCACTGTGTATCCGGCCAATTCTCCAAAGCCTTCAAATAACATTCAAGGTCCAGTCACTACTTCTTCCATGCCTCCCGATGTTACCGTAAATCAGACTATTACTTCTCCAGCCTCTTTTGATGCAAGTGACCCTGTTGAAGTTGTGGTCATTTCATATGCATCAACTATGGGCAGAAATTAAAAAAAGTCATCATTTACCTGTAAAGTTTGTGGTATGTCTTTTCCTTATTATAGTTTATATTGTGTTCAATTGAGTATTGAGATGAATAGCTTAACATGTACCATATATCTTTATTACAGGAATGGTGTATAAAAGCAGACCAGCATTAAGTCAACGTGGGCGTAATCATAAAAATAGGTTGCAATGTACAGAATGTAGTGAAAGTTTTGTACATCATTATACGTTGAATAAACATATGCAAAGAAGGCATGATGTCGTAAGAAATACAACATTTACAGATTCTCCCAGATCATGTTGCACTACAATTATTTTTCATAATTTCGTAATTAACACTAAAGAAATTATCAGGTTCGAAGTAGTGTCATTTGTTTCCCCTGGTGTCTTAATTTTTTAGTTCAGCAAATCTAATGCTTCGAAATAATTTTTTTCGAAAACGATTTGCTTAGCGACTCTATTAATATGAACTGACAACTGAGTTTGAAGTTAATAAATAGAAACTAATTTAGTGTATAAAAACATTTTACTTTTAATAATATTTACTAAGAAATCCACAGTAGTAATAATTCTTCTACTGAATTGTCTTATAAAGACGCACCCTCATTTTGCATGTATGATGCGATTGATCGAAAATGCCTTCTTATTATTTTATTAGCATGTAACCTAAATCCTGGGTTAAACAGTTTACTTTAAGTGTACTTTTATTCTTCATTTCTCAGGGGATTTATTTACAATTTTCTGTGTACATTGGCAAAAGATTGTTTGTTAAGAATCCAAGATTTTGTACATGTTTTTGAATAATTTTCTGTTCGGCTTCCGTTAAAGGATAGGACAAAGCCAGACTGTGCCACCCAACCTCTCCGTTTGGAAAGCACATGATCGTAGCGAAAATGTTCTCCCTTTCGGTATCCGTCCAATAAAACGTCAGTTCTTCATCTAGTTAAAAATACAGCTTTTGGTTAAATGAAACATCTGTTTTCACAAGACACATGATTATACTTCTCGACAGAAATAAATTATCTACCATCAAATTATGTACACCAAAGTATTCAAATGTCTGTATACCTATATAACTGTAATTTGCTTTTACGTTATTAAAAGCTTGTAATACCTAAATTATTGCTATGAATAATTAAATAATATAGAAAATCGCTTCGATATATTTTCTCATGATTGTGTTTTTAAAAATGATTTAGGAAATTAAAATCAATATGTGGAATGTAAAGTCCTTTAAATCAATAACGCGTCTCAATACAACCCTACAAAACATTTTCACATAATGAAAATACTGACAGGTTTATGGAAAACATTTTGCTTCGTTGTATTTCACTTTCTGCTTCGTTTAAAATCATTCCTTTTGACTTTTCAGTACCTAGGGGGTTATTAGTTTGGGAATAGTGTAAATACCATTTATTTTGATATACAGGGTGTCTATTTGGAGAGTTCACATAATTTTTTTGAGATAACATCGAATTTACGCAAAATAAGACCTCAGGAACAATTTTGAAAAAAAATTCGAAAATCAAAATTTCGAAAAAAACATTTTTGATTTTTTTTCAAAATTGCTCCGTAAGTCGTGTTTGATGTAAATCCGGTGTTATCTCAATTTGCCCCAAAAAGATTTTAAGGGGAAATAACTTAGTCGTTTCGGATATGTGAACTCTCCAAATAGACACCCTGTAGGTAATTTCAGACTTACGGTATTCAGTACGAGTAACACTTTTAAATGAACATCTGTAAACTCTCTTGAAGTCTTTAGAAGGTCTGCATTTCCAGTCCGAGGCATGAGAATGCCCAAATCCGGAAAATAGTCCTTTATCCACTCTCTTGCCATTAGATTGGTGTATTTTGAGACACATGTTTTCGTAATCATCGTTAATATCCATTGGTTTACCTTTCAGTATGGAAGCTAAACGAATTCTTCCAATTGTATCTCCAAATTCAATGGGCCACTCTTCACCGTGAATTTCTGGATCGTTGAACTGAAAAAATGAGTATCATAGTGGCTAGTAAAGGTAGGCACGTTTTCACTATAGTATACACGAGAATTATCACAGTAAAGAATATTTACCCTTTCCATTGTCATGTTTTGACTGATAAACTTAGACGGATCATAACACAAATCACCATACAATTTCAATTTTTTCTCACAATTGCATTTGTCTTTTGCTTCACCATTGTACATAGCAATAGTAGATAATGCTGTGAAGCAAATTGCAATGATGGTTCGACAAATCATTTTTGGAATAAAATTAGTTCACAAGGAGTTAAATGTTATAGCAGTTTATTTTAAGAAAAATGTTTTCAATTATTCTTGAAGTTTCAGCAATTGTAAGTAGATTGGTTAACGAGATATTTATGATTGATGAATGCATATATTCCGCAAGGGGTGTAAAATTTATTTAGCTTACCTTGACATAGTTGTGGATTTTAATATTTAGCGCACAGGTCAACAATATTTGTTGTTTTTATATTCGCATACATCTGCCCTGAATAATCTCCTTTCTAATTCTTGTACTCATATTAATGTACAACCAACTTTGATCACAAAATCTCACAGTATGCTAAAGAAAACATTACCACTATCACTTACTGTTGTAGATTAGTGAATTGATGGCAGAGTAGGTCTTGGTCTACTAGTATTATAATTAATGAAAAACAACTCTAAATAAAATTAGATCATAGGATAATGGGTTCTGCTGTAAAATGTAATAGTGCTCTCTAAGATTTGCACGTAGTTCTGAACTGCGAATCCAGTATAGCAGAATTTCTTGTGGAAAACATATAATGTGACCTTTAACACTTGCTTACAATTTCCAGTGACATCTTATGGGAACCCAAAGTGTCGCTTTGTTAATTTATTATATGTTTGCTATAAGTTACCATATCATCCTAGTGTATTGGTATTTTAACAAAAATTGTATTTAATGGCGGATCTTGTATTCTTAATGCTTTCATAATTTGGCAATTAATACTAATAAGACTTTTCGAAAACGTTTTGTTTAGCGACTCTATTAATGTAATGAATTGAGTTTCAAGTTAATGTATAGAAATGAATTTTATTTATAAAAATATTTTATTTTAATAGTATTTACTAAGGAATCCACTGTAATAATAATTCCTCTAAGGAATTGTTTTATAAAGACACGCTCTTTCATTTTGCATGTCTGATGTGAATTATCAAAAGTACCTTTTTGCAAAATGAACACCAGAATTCGTTTACTTCTTGTTTTGTTTGGTATTTCTTTTTGATTTATTTTGACCTGTGGTTCTTTTTCGTTTCTGCTGGCCTAGTCTCTTCATCAGTCGCAATTTAGCATCATATTTTGATTTATGGATTAACTTAGTGGTTGCGTTTCGTCTAGTGTAATGTTTTGGTCCCTCGGAACGAAATGAGAGGCAAGATAGAATGAAATCATTATGAAGATCGAGATCCTTCAGTATAAAGGAAATTCCAGTTTCTTCACCAAAGGGACACACGTCATTTTCAAAGTCTTCCTCATCCCACAGATCCGTGTATTCAATTGCAAAAACCGGTTTATCAGCTTCAATGAATGCTTCAAAATTTTCACATTCTTCGTAAGCGGCACAGGACTGAAAATTAAAAGAAAACAATTATTTTCCAAAATTTAAACAAAATCTTTTCCTATTTGGATATAAAAATATAAATTTAGTTGTGTACCTCTACAACTGCAAAGTCGGTGTAAGCTGATAATTGCCAAGCCTGGTCGTTGTCGTTTTTTAATCCAGCAAGCATTCCACTTGCATTTATTTCATGAGATATAGCCTCATTGTAAGCAATTTGATCATCAAATGTAAGTGGAAATCCAGTGTCAACAGTGTAGCCATTCATATTATCTGGGTCGATTCCTTCGCAGCCTTTTCGTGCTGCTGCTCTAAATCTGTTTCTCATTATGGGAAGAAGAATAGTTAGTTTTCTAATATCCAACCAATTTTCTCCTGGCCAGCCTTCATAATCATTACCCAATACCGAGGAAGGGAAAGCGTCTGCATCACTTCGCCATTCTTCCCAAGCTCCCTAAACCAAATTTTAGAGTCCAAATATTTTAAAGTGTTAAATAATAGATCTTATTTATGTAACCCAATGTTTATTTTGATTATTTTGTAAATTAATGGAAAAGTGATTTTCTTATAAAATAATTTTTATATTTTAAAGTAAAACAGTTATTATATCTGGGCGCATAATATTATTTTCTATCCAATTGTTTTTCCATATTTAATAAATAGTGTTAGTGTACTTACAACGTTTACGTAACAAATTACACGTTTTCCGTCAGATAATAGATCACGGATGAGATCTTCGTCAATATCATAGTCCACAAAAAGTACATCTGCATCGCTGGACAAGTCGTCTTGTTCCCCAAGTAAATAATCAAAAGTATGAGGACCGGAACCACCCAAGTCTTTTGGACGACTCGGTTTCGTTGCTACATTTCTTCCTGAATTCATAGAATAATTTCATATTATTAATACTAAGCCAATTATTGCCAGACCAGTATTATACTGGCTTTACTATTGAAAAGCGAAGAGCAGCTATTTATTAGAATTATGAATTATTATTATTTTCAATATTATCACTTTATAATGAAATCTAGAAAATAATTTTTATAAATAAGGTAAATTCATAAATAAAAATTTGGGTGTATCATTTTTATATAGTTATAAAGGTAAATGGTAAAGATCGATGAATTTTGGATAATTTTACCATTGATGAAATGAATTTCTAGTAATAGAAAGGCACAAAGAAAAATACCCAGTCCTTTCGACATTTTAAGAATCGAATTGCTCGAAAGTGTAACTCCTACTAAGATACAGATAAATTTATCGTTCGTTTTATGTACCTACTAAAGTACACAACTCAAGGACATATTTATTGTATACCTGGTGTTTGCTTATCAAATCTATTTGACAACACAAAGGACATAAGCAAAACCAGGTCAAATCCAGTTTACAAATATCTCATTGGAAAACGTTTGTCAACAATGTAAAATACTCGTAATAAAACATTACCCATAGCATATAAATGTATTTCAAAGTACCGTTAAACATTTATTTAGTTCAGACATTTTACATTGCCTTTTAAATTAAAAATGCGAATTGTAAGTAGATAAGATAATAAATAGCATTGTAACATAGTGTAATAACCTATTGGTCTCATTTAAAAAAAATTGGGTTAAGTTTCAGTTTCCATATTTACCAGTGTTTAATCTTTAGCCAAGATTTTGCAGATTTTCAGAATACTAAATGCATATTTTTGCTTATTAAATACCAGCATATCCGGTATTTGGTAATTTATTAAGTTAAGTAAACCAAAGTAAATTATAGTTTTGCATTGAAAATATATAAGTGACTCGTTTTGTCAGTTATATTGAGTTTTTACATTGACTAAAAGAGAATGTTTTAAAAGTTGGGATTAAATGAGAGTCCGCTATTCATATCTCTGGTGTCAGAGTGCCAAATTTGATGAATGATCATTTCTGGAAAAACCATTTCTCATTTCATTTTATCAAAAACCTTCTATCTATCAAACATGAAATTGGTTCAGTAGGTTGCACATACAGCAATGCTTAAGATTTACACCAACTTACCAAAGGCCGCACAATCCGTAGATTAGATTGCTAGAAATCTCAGTTGAATATTTTTTTGCTTTTAAGCATGAATGTAATTTCCCATATGTCACCTAATACATCAACAGAAAAGGCAATACTACTGCACGTACTACTCTTTGCAAACGCGGGGTCCTAGGCAATAAAGGGTAAAAGTGGGGTTCGGCCCGCAAGGGCCGAAAATTTTCAGTTTTGGTGCCAAAATGATGTAGAAATGTGATGAATTTTGGGAAACAGTGAATGCGGCCCGCAAGGGCCGAAAAATTTTCAGGTTTTTGTGCAGAAGTGTGAAGAATTTTTGTCGTATTCGGCTGCCGCGGGGCCCTTGAAGGCGCTGGGCCCTAGGCGACCGCCTAGGTTGCCTATACCTAAGAGAGCCTCAGTAGTTCGAAATAAGGACATTTCAATTCTAATACTAATACATCAGATTCTCGAAACATACAAAAATTTACAAAGCGATGACAATTCAAATAATATAATTGATTATTTATATTATATGTAGTTATTAATGTATATTATACCTATTAGATATATATTACATCAACGTTGTATTACCTAAACGTCTCATTTATCTGTTTCTTGATAGTATGCAAATTGACAGAAAACTGAAAACCATAAACTTCAGAAAACTCATCTCCAAATACTCAATAGCCATCTTCAGACTTTAATTCTACTTTAAAATCCACAGAAATTTCCATTTTACTGTCAATCATCAGATTCTCTAGAATTATCATTAGAATCATCAGATTCTACATTTTTGATGTAGTTTCGTCGTATGTTTCAGTTTTTGTAAATACATATTTTATTTGCATGCAAATTAAATGGGTAAAACTGTTTACTTGAAGTGTACTTTTATTGTCCTTTATTTCTCATGGGATTTAATTACAATTTTCTGTGTACATTGGCAAAAGATTGTTTGTGAATCCAAGATTTTCTACATGTTTTTGAATAATTTTCTGTTCGGCTCCCGTTAAAGGATAGGAAAAAGCCAAACTGTGCCAACCAACCTCTCCGTTTGCAAAGCACATGATCGTAGCGAAAATATTCTCCTCTTCGGTATCCGTAAAATAAATCGTAATTTCGTCATCTAGTTAAAAATACAGTATTTGGTTAAGTGAAGTAAATATCTGTTTCTATTGACACACGATTATACTTCATGCAAAAATAAATTGAATACCATCAAAATATGTATACTAAAGAATTCAAATGTATAAATTAAATTATAAATTTACAATTTGATTTTAAGTAATTAAAAACTTTTAACAGCTAAATTATTGTTTTGGAAAATTAAATAGAGAATCGCTAGTTAAGAAATCGTTTGGATATATTTTGTCATGATTGTGTTTTTTAAAAATGATTTAAGAAATTGAAAACAATGTGTAGTATATAAATTCTCTTAAATCAGTAACGCGTCTAAGGAGAGTCTCAATCTCTCAATGCAGCACTAAGAGCCCTATACAAAATAAGTTCGCGTAACCAAAAAACTCAATTTTATGAAAAAAGTAATAAATTTACGAAAAACATTTTTCATCATTATCACTTTCTGTTTCGTTTTAGATCATTCTTTCTTTTTCACTTTTCAGTACCTAGGAGATTATTTTGAAATGTGTAATTTCAGCCTTACGGTATTCAGTAAGAGTACTTTTAACAGAACATCTATAAACTTCCTTGAAGTCTTTAGAAGGTGTGCACTTCCAGTCGGAGGCATGAAAATGTCCAAATCCAGAAAATAGTCCTTTATCCTCTTTCTTGCCATTAGATTGGTGTATTTTGAGACACATGCTTTCGTAATCATCATTAATAGCCATTGGTCTACCTGTCAGTGTGGAAGCTAAATGCATTCTTCCAGCTGCATCACCAAATTCAATGGGCCACTCTTCAGCATGAAGTTCTGGATTGTTAAACTGAAAAAAGTATCATGTTACAGTGGTTAGTAAAAGTAGGCACGTTTTCACTACACGTCTGAGAATTATCACACAGTAAAGAACAAGAACACTTACCCTTTGCAGTGTCATGTTTCGGCTGATATACTTAGACGGATCGTAACACAAATCAGCATACAATTTCAATTTTTTCTCACAATTGCATTTCTCACTTGTTTCACCAATGCACATAGCAACAGTAGATAATGCTGTGAAGCAAATTGCAATGATAGCTCGATAAATCATTTTTATTAAAATAGTTCACCGACAACTAAAATTTTTAACAGTTTATTTTAAAGAAAATGTTTCCAATTATCCTTAGAGTTTCAGCAAATATAAATAGATTGACTCACCAAATGCTTGTGATTTCAGTTTCATTTAAATCGTCGTTTTTATAAGAATTTCCGATGAAGGAGGAGTCATTGCAGATGCAGTTAAATATTACTTCATAAGCAAGGATGAACACAAAGATTGCACAACGGTTGTGTAATTTATCTTACCATGACATATAATAATGGCTTCTTATCTGGCGCACAGGTCAGTAATATTTATTGTTATATATGCATACATCTGGGTAAATAATTGCCTTTCTAATTCTTGTATAAATCAAGTTCGATAACAATGTTCCTCAATTACCACTGTCACATACTGTGGTAGGTTAGTGATTCGATGGCAGACTAGGTCTAGATTAGGTCTATTAATATTATAATTAATGTAAAATAACTCATTTCGGTCACATCGAAATTAGATCGTATGATAATCAGTTCTGTTGCATTATTTAATAAAACTTTCGGAATTTTTTGCAAATAATATTTTGTTCATTTATAATTCATTTTTAACATTTTGCTAACGCTACTTAGTCGCATCTGATCTGAAATTGTTTTCGTAGATTTTACTTACACTAGTGGAAGTTTACTTTTTCATTCATTTATTTTACGCTTTGATTTCTAATTTGGTTTTAATTGTAATATTATAGTTAACCGATGTAAATTACTAAACGCTGAATCTAATTAGCGATTGCTTATAAAACTTACCGAAATACTGAAACCGAAAATGCATGAAATTGTAAACTACCAAGAATACGTTTGTTGTTCTTTACAATGATCATATAATATTATTAATCATATGAACCTTGGTGATGATAGTAAGAGTAAGAGATTATAAGAGAGATAGAATAATTTCCACTTTAAAGTTATAAATAAACGTATTTACCAACTTTTATTTTCGCGATTTAATTATCAATGATGAACTTCGAATAATGATTTACTTGGTTAATTTGAGGGTCAATTATTTTATCAATTAATGCACACCGAGGAGGAATACATACTTTGACTTTGACTTTTAAAGTATCCTGTCAGATAATACATTTAGTGATAACAGCACAAAAGAGTCGTACCAAAAGTTAACACTTTCATTTCTATAAGTATTAACGAGAGGACATTTTATTGGCTTAACATCGACATCTAAAATGTCATTCAAAGTTTTGCTTATTGTTGGGGTATTGTTGATACACAATTCGGTTATTGAAGCAAAACCCAAATCAGTTCTTGAGAAACCAAAAATTCGGTTTAATGAAGAAGGAAAACTTAAAATTGTCAACCTAGCAGATTTGTAAGCCAATTAGTTGTAGAAAGCAAATCTCGTATAAGCAAAAAACATTAATATGGTTATTAATTTAATTAAATTTTTATGCAATTTATTTCTCAGGCATTACGGAGAATATCCCGGAACCGACAGAGGTCGAGCTCAAGATGGAAATTCAACAACTGTCATAATTAATATTCTTAACATCGAAAGACCCGATTTAGTTGTATTCACCGGAGATTTGATAACCGGAGATGCCATCCTTAGAAACTCAACAGGGTTCATTGAGACGATTCTTCACCCTCTTAGAGAAGGAAATTATCGGTATAATTTTCTGCATAGCATATAGTTTCTCTCTTTATATTATCCATAATTAATATTTTCAATATCCAATTTGATTTCATAAAGGTGGGCAACAACTTACGGAAATCACGACAACGGAATATCAACAACCCGGGAACAAATCTTTGCAACTGAGACCCAATACGATTTATGTTACACCCAACACGGTCCAGAAGGATTACCAGGTGTGACCAATTATTACCTCCCGATATACCCAACTGTTGATGGAGGAGACGATGAAAATCCAATTTTCATCTTGTGGTTCTTCGATAGCCAAGGAGGTTTTGACCCCAATGGTTTGAAACCTTCTATTGTCCACGAATCAGTTGTAGCATGGTTTGAAGAAGAAAACCGAAACATTGCTGCACGTTGGGGTACAATTCCAGCACTGGCATTTTTTCACATTCCCACGTAATATTAAAACTCAAGAAAACTAACATATAAATTTTTAAAGTTCGTAAATGTCAATTCTAATATTCATCTGCGCAGTTTGGATTACCGAGCTGTCCAGGCAGATATGCCAAACCGTCCTGACTGCGTCGGACTCGTTGGTAAATTATACATTTGAGATTCATCTTATTGTGATTATGAATTGGAAATTTATGATTTTGATTAAAATTTGGATTGTAGATGAACCTGTGGTCCCTCAGGACAGAAACTCAGGGTTTATGGAAGCATTAGTTAACTCTGGAACTGTTTTGACAACTTTCGTGGGACATGATCATGGTAATCTGCAGTAGATATTATTATCTGTAGAGTGATATTGCATCGAATTACAATTTTTATTTATTGCTGCGTATATCTAATGCAGGTAACGCATGGTGCTGTATGTACCAAACATTGGAGATGTGTTACAATCGACATACTGGATACGGTGGATATGGAAGTTGGACCAGGGGTGCTAGAGTAATTGAATTAGACAGCTCCAATTTAATAAACAACCGAAGAAACTATATCCGCTTGGAAAATGGGACGATCATCGATGCCTATCCCGCTGCTTAAGTTATATCCGTTGTAACCTTTATATTTACTTACCACAATTGTTGAGTTCTATGCTAAACAAGTTTTAATAAAAGTTTATTGCTTCGATAATGTTTTAAAATGTGCCCAGTAAATGATAAATAAGTACTTTAGAAGTGCTATGCTGCTTCATGATCTACTGTTAAACTATACAGGAATATATAACTATAACTATATAATACAATATACCTATTACTTTTACATTCAAGTTCACATTTAATTAATTATTGCATGTGGTAGTTTTAATGTACTCTGCTTTCTGATACTGATTAGGTTATTTTTCCATATGGGTTATTTGCTGTAAAGCCGAAGGAAACATCATGGAAATTCTCTGATTTAAATTGGAGTGCAACACTTATCTGTGGATTACCTTTTCGGTCATTTGTTGCGATATGATAAGCATTTATTCCAAAATAGATAAATCTTACTTAGTGGTGCACATATTCAAGGTGCTTTAAACCCAACTGTGCACACACACATTGTACATTTTTTAACAAACTAACAAGATTAGTAATATGTAATATGGAATACAGTGTACGGGAAAAATGAATCCAGGAAATTGGGGAAATGAATTTTTTCAAAGAACTTAGAAATTTATCTTTTTCGTATACTACAATATGCCAACTTTAAAGTTCCATATCGGATTCCTAATAACTGCGGTATGCTCCAGTATGCTGATCAATTAGTGCCCCTAAATACCTATACAAGGCGCTAGGTTTTACATTTGCATTTTCAACTTCAGCAGCTTGCTACGGATTTTATTATGAGATTTATCTACAAACTTCCCTTAAGGAATCTTAGCCAATACATGTATAATAAAAGGAAAATTATTAAGATTTAAATATTCAACACGTTTTGTCAAAGCCAGAGTCGTCTCATCGACTGTGACATGATATGAGTATTACTTAGATTCCCAACATTTTCTCATGCTGTACATTCAAGACTTGAAAACATGGTCTACGGTCAAACTAGGTTTCGGCTTTGGAAATGTTGTAACGAGTAGTGGCATCACAATCACAAGAGCATTGCAATTGCACATAACGTACTTTAATAAATGAATAAGAAATTTCCCTACAGTTCGTAAAACATGTCAACAGTTAATATTTATCACAGTTTATCGCCTTATATCTATTATATTTGCATTTACTTGCAATATGAAAGCAATAAAGACGCAATAAAATGTCTTCATAATTGAATAATAATTTATTTTAACATTAAATATATGAATGAAACATTTATTTTAACATTAAATATATAAATGAAAAATTTATTTTAACATTAAATATATGAATGAAAAATTTATTTTAACATTAAATATATGAATGAAACATTTATTTTAACATTAAATATATAAATGAAAAATTTATTTTAACATTAAATATATGAATGAAAAATTTATTTTAACATTAAATATATAAATGAAACATTTATTTTAACATTAAATATATGAATGAAAAATTTATTTTAACATTAAATATATAAATGAAACATTTATTTTAACATTAAATATATAAATGAAAAATTTATTTTAACATTAAATATATAAAGGGAAAATTTGTTTTAACATTAAATATATAAATGAAAAATGTATTTCAACAGTAAATAAATAAATGAAAAATATATTTCAAAATATGAAATAAATAAATGAAAAATTTACGAATTATTTTCCTGACAAATATCAGTCCAGTGTTCTCCTTCCTTTTTGCATTTAAGGCACCTGGCCTCTTCAACATTATGAGCAAACGAACATAAATACGATTTGTTGCTGTATTTGCAATTACTAAAATAGCAAAGCTTGGTCTTATACATAAGTCTCTTTTTTGACAGAGGTTCTTCTTTGAAGTACTCTTTTTCAACATCCAAATGGCTATGACGGCACTTCAGTCCCAGACGACATCGAAATCCGTAGTGACATCCCGAAGAATACCTTTGCCTAGGTTTTTGCTGTTTTTGTCTTACTACTGTAAAACTTTCATCAACAGGGTAATCGGGATCATTAACATGGCAGATTTCTCCATCCTGTTCTTCTAATTCTTCAAAATACCCCTGATAAGCTTGTACAAAATTAATGTACGTTTGTGTCTTTATATTAGTCAAATGCCCATTTTCCTTTATAACTTTGTCTTCTAATATTTCTCTTTTCCCCCAGACGTCTCTGTTGAAATCGTAATAGAGGGACACTCCATCTGATGATTTGTCATTTCGTTTTTCGTCAACGCAACAAATCAATGCCAAATGGTCACATTCGTCTGAAATGTAACGAGCCATTATAGGAAGCTTGAAAATTTCACTGGACATGTGAACTATACGACTGAGAAAATCCTGACGATCTCTATACTGAAGATTTGCATACCTGCGACCATAAAAGTCATTTTAGTTACTTGGTTTATAATATGTTGATTTTTGTTCATTGTCCAGTATACAATTTTATTAAACTTACGAGAGAACCATTGAACGATCTTTTGGAACTCTTCCAACAAACTTTGTTGCGTAAAATGAAACTTTATCAAAGTAATCATCAATGTGGAATATTTTCAGGTGTTCACCCTTCTCTTTTACCAAATCTTGATTAAGTGCATTTTTGTAGGACCATATTTCGACATTCCAACCAAATTTCTTCGCTTTTCTCACCACGCTCAGCAAGTCTTTGTCCCCACTGAGCAAAACTACTGCGGAGCCAGGGTGTCTTGCCTGGTCTTTAAATTCAATGATGCTTTCTACAGCGTCAGCAGTCAATTTCGTGTCGATTTCCTTTTCACGGTCATTCCAAGTGGATCTTGGTGACACACTCACTTCAATCTGTTTTTTTCTAATTGCTTCCCAGACCGTATCCAATGCCGGTGGCTCTGAACCGTACAGATGAGCGTGAAGTACTTCCCTTCCTTTATGTGCAAGTTCGAATAATTTTCCAATTTGTACTCTGCAACGGACGTCCTGTACTCCAGTAGGAAATTTCTTTATTCGAGCAGAATGTTGTTGTGTGTTGATAAAAATATTGGAGTTATCAATATAAATAAGAACTTTCCCTTCAATTCCATATCTTGCCATGATTCCTAAAAAAATTTTTCATTCATATTGTTAAATCATCTTAAAGCGAAATAAATATGTACATTATCAGTAGTTTATATATTTATATTTTATATTACGCGTGATTATTTCTGTTGATCTTCGTAAAAAAGTAAAATTTAAATCCTGAAGAACACAACCCCTCTCCAATCAAAAAAGTCAAACAGATTTCCAAAATGTATCACAAATTGGTTTATTGAGTTCTTGGTAATCTTCGAACCTTAAACGAAATAGAATTAAACTGATACATCAAAAATTGTATTCACGTAGTCATCTTCTTTTGCAATGTGTTGTATTTTTATGATTACTATACTTCTCAATTACATTTACAGTTTTTTACAAAGTTAAATGAATATTGAGATTAATTATCAAATATGCCATTGCGGGCCACCTACCTTTTAGTTTAAGCTTGAACTTTACATTTGGCTGAGTAAATGAAAGTTATTAATTTTTGTTTTTCTATTTTAGAATGTGAAAGGTTGACACAACTATTGTGAACAGAAAATCAAAAAGATGCTTACACATTAAAGCCGCGTGTGTGCAGCCGCCCGCCCAATAGAATTCTCGTTGTGCCCCAGTTCTGATTTTCTCGGTTCATTTCAACTGTCTATTCGCATGATTGGGAAATTGGTTATTTACAGTACACGGAACACCAGGGCTAACAATCAAGCAATTGTTGTGTATGCAATATCACGATGCAGTGCAGTATAATGATTTTATTGTGAAAAAATATTCAGAAGTACATACATAACTCTGGTTTCCTTTAGATGAAATAACTGATAACACGATTGATTCTACATTATAATAATACCATTGAAACTAATTTATTGTCTCTTGACAGCTTAAGCAATTTTTTTATTTTGCTTTATTTTTATAGAAGCGATTACCTATTCCGCCTACATATTCCAAATGGGAACATTTATTTGAGTTATTGGTTATAGATTATAGTTCCTATGGAATTCTTAAGAATCATACAGTGTCATCTACCCATTTTTCAGAAATCTTAGTTTTCATAGATTTTTAGGTCGAATTCCGAAAATTTACTTCAAACAACTTTCTTCTCCTGCGCAATAGAAAATGTTAAAATCTTTCATAACAGTTTACAATGTTTCTACTTCAGTACTAGGCAATAAGTCAAGCGGTCATAAGCCACAACTATTAGCATAATACTATATACATTACCATATTACTACTATTAAAACTACTATTTATTACTATACGGTAATAAATGTGAGATAAGAAAGTATTGTTTGGTTGACTACAAGTTTATTGTTTAAGCAATCATGATCAACGATATCAAATATAATAACTTTTAGCGAGAGCAAGGAAAAGTGTATTTAAAACAACATTGAAGGAATAAACCATGTTTACACGATGCGATCCTAAGATTATGTTAAAAGCTATATACTGACTATTTGAATAGAAATTTCTATGCTATAACATGAAAGTGTAGTCATAATTTACAATGGAATGGCTTTCAAGCGAAATAGCAAACTACTTTGGATTCAAATAGCAGACAGTAAATGGGAGGGGCAACTAGTATTTATGTTTCATGTACTACTATGTTTGTATTATCAGATATTTGGAGAATACAGAGTCTATAGATTTCAGTATCTGCTATTACTGAATTACAAATACTACAATTACTTAAAGTAAGTACTTAGTAAGCTAGCTGAAGTAGGAACAATAGCGCCGTGAGTGCGTATTAACTACCAAGAAAATTGTATTCCCGTAATCTACATCTACATTAATTTCCCTATTATATTAGATACACAGAAAAGTACTTCAATTTGTTTGTTGATTTTTAAGATTATATAAAGGAAACTAAATAAGTATTAAAGTAATATGTATTAAAAGCATTAACTACTTTAAAAGTAAAGTTAGTTAGTACTCCTGTTAGTTTGGAGAACTTCTGTTTTGAAACTCTTCGAGAAATAAAGTTCTTTCATAAAGATGCTGACATCAACATTTGAATTGGCTTTCATTATCTTCTACTATATAAATGAGAAGCTGCACCTTGTGCCAAGTGAATGGGATAGAAAAAATAAAGTTTGCATCATGTCGAAAAGCAAACGCAAAATATACACATTCACTTTTATGGCTCTGTATATTCTCGTGGTGAATATCTACATTGCTGGAAGGTTGCTTCTACACATTTTTGTTCAGTCAGCAAAAATGCCCACTGACATCCTTCTACTCTACATACTTCTATTTCTCTACTTCTTGTTTGCTATTGCTTTCAATGCTACTTATGTCGCCAGCTGGCAATTTGGGGCTGAAATACTAACTGAAAGCATCAAATTTGAGAAAAGGACCGTAGGTAAGAAAAAGTTGTTTTAAATATTGACCAATTTCTGAAAATAAATAAAATTTTCTTATCCACACATTTCATTTTTATCAGCTTTAACGTTATTATATTTAAAAGCTTTATTTGTATCAGATATAACTTATTTTATAATTCTGAATATTTTGTGAAGAAAATTCTTGTTGTTGATATTGATATGATGAATATTATTTTTCTTGATAATAGAAACATTTGAAAGATTAACGGGCACAAAAGTGGAATATCCTCAACTGGATTTAGCAGGATTGGCATTTTGCCTATTCCCAGGAGCATTACTATTTTGTTCCTTAACCTCCGGGATTTTTGGAGCATTTCACCCCTTGGGTCAAGTCCGTTATTTTGCATCAGAAGTCTTTGTTGATTGGCTCTCGGAAAATATTTTCTTTCAATTGTTTCTATGTGTGAATCTTTTCGTTGTCACTGCATTTGCTGTTGTAATGTCGATACACTACATCATGTGTGGAGTTTGCATTCTACGGTCAGTAAATTTCGAGCTGAAGCTCCTCATAAAACTGACAGAGTACTATGAAGAATTGAGGAGAAAGAACGGCGGAATGGATAACGGAAATCTGAAGCAGATATCTAAAAGTTTCACCAACTTATATCAGTCAATGCGAGTACTGAATACTTGCATGAACAAATTCAATGATTTCATGGGTCCAACAATTCTATTTGAATCATTTTTCTTGGGAATACTCACAAACT
The DNA here is from genome assembly GCA_020352615.2 of Yoshiicerus persimilis. Classification (NCBI taxonomy): domain Eukaryota; kingdom Metazoa; phylum Arthropoda; class Collembola; order Entomobryomorpha; family Tomoceridae; genus Yoshiicerus; species Yoshiicerus persimilis. The sequence goes on from CM036940.2 coordinate 88,981,684, forward strand.
ACATGATCATCAGAATGTATGACAACACACCCTTGTTTGTCTACGTGTCATTTCTCTTCATTGCAGCTGTACTGTTTTTGTTGGAAATGGCGTTTTTTCCATTTGGAGGAAATGTTAACATCCTGTCATATTCTTTGGGTGTAAAATGGAAAACTGATAAAACTCGATCAATGGCAATGTACAGCAGGAGCTTCAGACCTCTCAGAATATCTATTGGACCGTTCTTTTACTTGGATCAAGGTACGACCTTCAAATTTTTTGACGGCGTCCTGAATGGAACGGTTGATTTGCTTACAGCTTGGTGATAAATTTCGAAGTAATGTGAAGCAAGAACAAAAAATAAAATCTATATCATAAAATACCAAACACTAACTTGGCACTGTGTAAAACTATGCAAATAAAACTTTTTTTACAGATAGATATCATGCATAATGAATTTATTTCATATCTCATATAATTCTTACAATGTATTGCAATTTTGGTTATCAGTAGTTCTAGAATTTATAGTTATGGTCACATTTCTGGAATATTTCGTTTTCCTATTTATTAGCACCACTAATTCTGGTACGTAAGCCATGCCATTCCAAGTGTAGTTACTGTCACAAAGCTATGGAGTACAGCGGTATTTATGTCGGCTTTGGGAATTTTTGCTTATCATTTGCTTGTTGTGTTGAATTTTTGTTTTCGAAACCTGTATTCATCAATTCAGTTAGTTGTAAAGAAAATATTATTACAGATCACTGTTTTATATTTATAAATCTACCATTGTGGAAAATGTAAATATAAGTAGGTAATTAGAAATATCTTTATCTTCACCTTTCTTAAGTTCAGCTGAAAAATCAGCATCCTTTAGTTGTGTGGCGTTACATTTCCCTCCTGAGTGGTGATGTCCGTGTTTATGATGGTGATGATGATGGTGCCAATGATGGTGTCCTTTGTTATGGTAATATATCTTGTAAACTATTGCAATATTTATATTAGTGGGAATAATTATGAATGAATACCTTTAATAGGTTGCGTAGAATTTGAATTACTGGGTGGGCCGTCAGCCTTCGTATCCTCAACTTCAGCAGAAAACGCGCTGTGCATATTTAGAAACAAGATTTGTAAAATGAAAATTGTAATATGTTTATTTTCTATGCAATTGAAACCAGTGATTTTGTTATTAGCTTACCTGTGAAGTAATAAAACAAATGACAAGCAAAGGACAATGGAATTCATTTTTGACACTTTTGTTTGGATGAACTCAAGAGGCGGAAGAATAAATACTACATACTGGTGTCGTTGCTGGCAGTTTGTATTTATAGGACAAAAAAATATTGGCGACTAATTAAGAAACCGTGTAATGACGTTAAAGCAGTATTGGATTTTCCGTTACACCCAATTGAAGTAATTATAATTTGATGACATAGCTGTCATTTCTTCTAAGAAATATATTCGACTAATATCCTTCGTCCAAGATCTAATGTAATGCGTCTGTAAGTTTTCACACTAGAAAAGATCTGTCTGATGTAATACTGATGGGAGTTCATTATCATTATAAAAAGATTATTATGCCATTTGCAACAGAACATCTTTATTTCGTGTGCACTCCGTCTGGTCAGAACAATTCCTGTTTTCTTGCTAAATATAAATAATAATAAATAAATATAAATATAATAAAGTTAAATGGACTTGAAATTATAATGCTTTTATTTAATTCTCTCAAAACCGATATTGAGACTATTAAACTAATTCTCGAGTTTGACAGTACCTATATACATACATTTCTTGCCCTAATATGTAATGTGCAATATAAATAATAAAAGGTGGTTTGATCTTTCCGAAGTCTTGTTCCTTATTTTTTTATAGAAATACTAAAGTAAAATAATCAATAAAGGTGGCTCACTTTGTCTATTTGCCTAGCGACCACAGAACAACATAATAACATTAAAAGCAATATATTGTTTCGTCGAATGAGAATTGTAAAGAAATTGGTCTAGAAGTTTAAATAGCAAAATATGATGGTCTTCTAAATGTCATTGTGTTGAATCCAGAATAGCTTACTTTTAATAAAACACCATATTATGTGAAATTTAGGCTTAAAAGTGCCTTACACGTATTTATTGGCATACATTCCATAAATTTGTAAATGGAGTAAGAAAAGAAGAAGTTGAACAAAATAATATTTCAGTTAATTTTTCAAATAGTCCATTTTAATTAAATCTGAGGCTAGAATTCCCAACACTCTGCAGGTGACGTCATTGACAGAAACAACGCTGACTCGGAGCATGGAACTGCCAACAACCCGAAGTCCTTCAGTTCCCAAAACTCTGTAAGTAAACCAAATAAAATTTAGGTAATTTTTTCCATTCCAATAAATAATAGAATCTCTTATAAATCATTTTTATCATTTTCTATAAATCATTTTTATCATTTTCATAATCTGCAATTAATAATTTTGAAAATTCTTTCCTTTTCCATATTTTGCAGTATTATTATTGACAGTATACCTGAAACGAGAATCTACAACCGCATGTGGATCTGACTTATCTTTTCCTATCGGCGTTGTACCGCTGTATTTGAACGCAGAAACTGTGACATGACGTGCCACGCATTCGAAATAAGAATCACTCTTAAATGGAAATTGCTTACAACCGGGATAAGGAACTGCAACTAGGCGGGCGTTAATTTCTTTAAAAGCAGACGTCTCCTCGACTAGTTTGACGGCAAATTTCAAACCTGGTGAGAAAATAGTAGTCAATTTGAATGTTACCTTTTATAATTATTCTTTCTTTATAATTATTCTTTTTATAATTATTATTCTTGAAAACTAAGGAATTAACCGTCAACGAGAGCTGCTACATCTCTTTTATCCGCCAAATAATTGGGGTCAATAATCGGATAGCTGTGTGGATTTTTGTCTGCCAAACGAAGTGTTCCGTGACCGAAAGGTTTTGATACTGTCACCACTTGGAAAAAAGTATCTTGATCTCGAACTGTGTTTACGTAATCCAGAGCGTCTTGTCTAAAGTTAAAAATAGCTTTTCCTGCAATATCGGCTACGGCTCCGGGACTGGCTACTACAATGTAAGCGTGAATGTCTGGAACTTCAAATCTGCCCTCACTTTTTGCAAAGTTACTAATAATCTGGTAAGATGCTTCTGTTGTTGCAGTTGCGAATCGTCCATCTCCGTAAAAATACCAACGCACGAAATCGTAAAGTGTTACATCTCGCTCAGTTTTGAATGATTTCCCGGGATCTACAATAAACGGTCCAACTGATGCTCCATATTTGTCTTCCAGAATTTTTCCAACTGGTAAATCAAGTCTTACCGGAATCTGTTTTTTTCAGAAAATACAAAAGTTACATTAATGTGTTCGAATATCAAAATTTCATAAAAGACGTACACCAAGTTCCTCCAAATGATCTTTTGGTCCAATTCCAGCCAGCATTAACAATTTCGGATTCTGGATTGCTCCTGCACATAAAATTACTTCTTTTGTCGCATACGCTCTGAGTACATTCTCATAACGTTCATACTCGATTCCATAAGCCCTTGTTTTATTCATTAGTAAATGACGGGCGAAACTAAATTTTCGGATTACTAAATTCTTTCTGTCCATAGCAGGAAGTAAAGAACTTGTATATGCATCCTGTCGTCTCCCAAATTTCTGGTAGTAATCCATAGGAGCAAAACCTGAAAAGAAAAATGTGTAATAATTAAGGAGAAACAAGTTATTAATAGAGATTCATAAAAATATCCTCTAAAACTGATATATACGCACTCAATTATAAAAACAATTAATGGATTTTTAAAAGTAGTCATTGATATTTCTAAAGTGTCATAACTTCACTAACAGTTTCTATTTTAGGTTAGGAATGCACAATATGTTAGAGATGAGATCACTTTTGGATTCTAAGCATGTACCTTGTTTTCTGAAGATAGTATTACTCAATTTAACATTTTTCTATGGTACTATCATCTATGATTGCTTATGAATCATTGTCATGAATCATATGCGTACGAGAATTGTTATATGGTTATAGCTTCTCACAAAAAATGCAAGCCAATTGCATAAAAATAATACGAGAACATTGGTATTGTATATTTTTACTGCAATTTGAGTAAGATGCTAAGATTGCACTTTTTATCTAGATTAGATTACTTAAGCGTAAAGAGATGCTAATGTAACAGTTGCATTTGTGTTATTGCAGCTACTACGCCACAGACTAAACTCATTATTAGTACATGTGAATCATATCCATTGTTGGCATTGTCACAGTTACGTGAAGGCTGTCTGAGTTCATGGCTTTCAGTTTAATTTGCTGTACTTGAATTTTTTCACTTCAGTAACTAAATTGCTTGGTGCACAGGGACAGTAAGCATTTACTTAGGAAAGAATTTGTAAACCTTATTAAGCAAAAAAGTATTTCACACAACAAATTTACTATTGCGTGAGTGCGCGTGGGCCAAGTCTACAAATGCGATTAAGGGGCTAAGGTTACAAATTCATCCCTGAAGATCTTTTAATTTGTGGGCAAATGGACTTGGAATTATAGTTATATTTTTAAAAATAGTGGAAAAATTGACAAACCTTCTACTAATGGCCCATAGTTATTTGGATCTCTTACTTTATATCCCATTTCTTTAGCTGCTCTGAAAAGATTGTGTACCAGTGGTGTAGAGTACGCCGTCTCAATACCCAATTCGCCACCTTTTCCATGTAGAGTTTCTAAGGTTTAAATGAGAATATTTAAAAATACTGTAAAAAATAACGAATGTCTTCATTGCTGGATTATTTAATTGTATTACTACCTGAATGCCATTACCACAAAGTATTAATTCATTTATTTTCTCGGGTTAATAAATCGATTGCTACAATTTAAGGTTGCAAAGGCATTTGAAGATAATGTTATTATTAAAATTTTGTTATTGCAATTAATGTGAAACATCAGTAATGGAATTATAAAAGGAAAAGTTTGTATGAGTAATTTACTTTGATTATGGAAAAGAATTCATTTTTGAAAACGTAGTACCAAATGTAGTAGGTGGTTAATATTAACTATTATGGATATCATCTGAAAAGAATTTTACCCTTAAAGTATCCATTATAATCTTCCATGCTTTTGAAATACTTCATTAAATTTTCCAATTTCCAAATGGGGTCGCCAAGCATTTCGGCTAGTGTGTTAAATCCTTGGGTATTTTCGCGAAGAAATAAAGCTGCATTAACTAAGGAACTGCCTCCTAAACCCTTTCCTGACGACCAAAATGTTACCTAAAAGAAAACAATTAATTTACAATTAAGTAAATGTAAGCATTTTAAAACTGTTTAATACTGTGTACACTATATTTAAATTAATTGGTATCTCACATTGTTTTCTAGACCAAAAGCTGCATGCTTTTGGGGAACTGTACGGTATTGCCAATCAATTGGTGCTTCACCGTTCATTAACTGTGACATGAGGGGAACTGCAATTATAGGACTAGGATGTCCCCCGGCTTCCAGTAGAAGCACCCGAAAATTCTCCGATAAACGACTAGCCAAAGTTGAACCCGCGGAACCAGCACCAACTGTATATGTGGATATTTGTCAATTAGCAAAATTAGTGAAATTTTAAGATAGTTAAAGACATTAATTCCCTACTTTTGCTAATAAATGTATTTATTTAAATATTTCGTAATGTATATTGTCTTAGAGTTCCATCAACATAGCCATTAAAGTTGCAAATAACATTTTAAAATAATTATATCATTCCCACTTTTTGGCAATAATAAAGTATATAATTTTTATATTTATTTACCTATAGTTAGGCATAATTTTTGAGATAATAATATTCAAATTTTTATGAAATGCTGTGGAGGGTGATGGAAATTATATATAATAATTAAAAACTTGACTCACCGATAATAAAGTCAAAGGTTTCCCCATCTTTGAGATTTGGAACTGTATTTTTGTCTATGAATCTATCAAAATAAACGTACTGTTGCAACATTAACTCTAAATTGATGGCTGAAAATACGGCAATTGCGCCGAGTGAGATGAAACTTGTTAATCGTCTTAAAACCATTGTATGCGAGGATTAAACACTAATGAAACAAAAGAGATCAATGGACACTGTTCTTCAATCAGCAGAAGAAATAAATAATTTAATATTAAATACTATTTCACGAAATGACAATTGAGAATGAGTCAATTCTGACAGGCAATAAGGAAAACAGTACATTGTTTACAGTCATGCTGTCAAAAGTGAATTGAACTGTTGTAAAGGAACGCGCACTGTAGCCCAATATAAAATTACACAAAAAATCTTCTTTACAAATGTTTTACTTCATGCGTGAATTCACACTCCAAGTTTGTAAATAAAGGCAAATGTACCTATACACTGTGGTTTGTGCAAATAGTATTAATGTGTAGACGTCATTTGTGCTTAATAAGAATGACGAATTTAATACTTTTATTTATAATCTACAATACTGTATGATTTAGAGGATTGAAATAACAGTGATATATTTATTAATGTAAAAAAAGTTTTTGCCTTTTCCATGAAAATATATTTTCTGAATATTTCACATTATTTTGTCTATTGAATAATTGATTTAATTTCAATAGCGTGACAAATTTGAACCACTCCTATTTGGTTTTATAAGATTAATAGTATTCCTGCATATCACATGAATCTAAGAACTTTAGTGGTTTATGACCATGCTTGTTGATGGTAAGACTCAAGAGTATGACATTTGAATGATGCATTAAAGTACTCTATCTTAGTCTTGAAATATTTATACAGGCGGAAGCTTTTGTGTTTTATTATGCAACAATTGAGCAATTAACATTGCACTTCATGATAGTAGCTACTTTATCGTCTGTGCAGTCAGTCAGTGAATGTGTGTTTGTCCACCACGAGTATGTATGCAAACTACTATATTATGAGGTTCTCCTACACTACGGAGTACAGAATCTGTGGGCCTTTCTCTAATGGGAACATTGCAAATTTGTCTTAACATTGGGCTTTGCTGTTTGTTAATGCGGAGAGGCTGTCATCTGAATGGATTCATAGCTTCAATACTGAATTGAGAATTAATACATTCAAGAATGTTGCTACAATCTGAGAACATCTGGGGAGTATACTAAATTGCTTTACACGTGTTTTCAGGTCTTAACGAAAATCTTACAAATAAAAAATTACACCATTCCAGATTTTAAATACACAAATTCGTTTCGGCAGTAATCACACCGTTCTCAATAAAAGTCTATTAAATGTATTGAGATTTTGTGGTTATACTTTCCGCTACTTTCGTAGAGCAGATACCATTTAATAATGATCCAAGCATCATTGCTTATACAAATATAAGCTGCTTCCTTGTATAAAATGACCTAATGTCTCGGCGGCCCATTGCATAATGATAATTAACCTCTATAATTGTTTGCTACGTTTCTATGTTTAAGTATTACTAATATACTACTTTTACGTTCTTAAGATCAGTAAGCAAGCACTCAAACTGTAATTCGCGTACTCCTATTATAATTGCAATAAAACCAGTTTTCTACCTGATAAGAATTATCAGCAATTTGCTATACGTATGTACAATGCACCCTTTCAGTTTCTAATGCAGACTTGCAGATCCACAGCCAAATGAAATCTGACTTGACTTACTGCACACTCATATCAGTTAGGACAGTGCACTCTACTACGTAATATTACACCACAACATGTATTTACTTAACCGCGTGGCTTTTATTACGGTTTGGTCAACAAAAAACCGCATAGGTTAGGTTAATGTAAATCAATCACCAGAAGATAGCCGACTTCATTACATACATACAAACAAATTGTCTGTTCTCACTCAAGTCACGTAACAATCGAAAATGAATTATAAATATGGCGTTTAGATAATAACTTGCCCTTTTAAATATTCCATAGGTAGATTGGTATTGTAACGCAATACACATTCAACATGCAAAACAATCATTGACATTGCAAAATGTGTTTTCTTGCGGTCACCTTCCAAGGTTTTTATTCGTATCTGCTAAAGTGCGTATACCTAGGAAGCAAATTCTTTCTCTCACAGAATGTTAAACAGCTTAGTGCATCTACTGAAATCAATCGATGTATGTAATGATAACACACTTCAACTCAATTTTATGTTTAGAAATATCGAATAAATATTTACATTAACCTCATTGTATCTTAAAATTGCCACAATAATCTTTCCTTATAAAGTTTTTATAAAATAATGCAAATTCCTCACAATATTGCATTGTAAAGAATTATTTTTCGTGTCACTGCTCAAAGCATTCGCACAATATTTCTCTTTACTTAAAAAACGGTGACAAATGAGATGCGTATAATATGTAGAAGTTATACTATACTATTTTTGTATTTTAATAATATCTCAAAATGCTTTTGACTGTAAGAAATACACTGATGCAGCCCACAACAAATTCACCATTCTTTGCTGAAACTCTTGCATGTACAAGTAGAATTCCATTTGTTGTAAAACTGTATATTGATATTGATCGAAAGGATTAGTCCTCTTAAATAACGGAATCCAGAAAGGTATTTTCTTTAGCTGGAGTATAAAAATGATTTCTGTGAATGTAAATATTTTAAGGAGTCCAACTTAGGATTTGTTTACCATAACCTCATTGTGGTCCAGCTTTTTCAGTTTTAATAGGTCAGTATTTAAAATTAGGGTAGATACAAAATTGAATGGTACACAATCAAAGAGATTAGTCCTCAAAAGTGCCAAAAAGATCCATGAAAATAGACTACATTATTAAGTTTTACATGGATTTACGCTGGTGGTTACGGCTTATGTCTTGAAATGGGCAGAGAGAATTACAAGTTCCACATTTTTAGTTTTAAGGCCATTTTGTAGTACATGACGTCATTCAGGTTCATTAGACAAAGTAATCCACTCATTAATTATCAAGCTTGTAAAGTTGAGTTCTGCAACAACAGCACTTCAGTATACCATAACTGTTCACTCCTGAGTCAAAAAGTTATGACAATATGCGATTGGTTTATCTCAAGGATGCCGACCCAGGGTTTTTGGGTTTTTTGGTTTTTGAGCAAAAACGCGACCCACTGTTTTATCAAAAACCCACGGGTTTTAGGACTTTGCTAGGCAGGAGTGTAAATCACACCGCAATTTTCTTAAAATATTGCAGTTTAAAATATGAACATATTTAACAATAATAATAATAGTAACAATAATAGTTTAACAATAATAATAATAAACTATCATTCTTCATCATATTGTGGCTATGTGAATCAAAAAGGAATTAATATTAAGGCATATATGCACAGAATACCTTATTACATTATTTTGGTATACCAAAAACCCCATTTTTTGCAGATCATTTTTTAGTATTGGATCCAAATTCGCAGATTTAGATCTAATACGAAAAAAGTGAATTTTTTATTTAGTTTACCCCCCAAGTTGGCTAACCTTGTGTCAATTTTAAACAAAACGATGTTAGACAACCTTTAAAGTTAACTAACGTACGAAACCCTCTACAATCAACCATCAACTGCAATCGATAATCCTTGTCATGTTTATCCTGCATGTACGTATAAGTGAGCATATTATATGTATGCCTCCAGGGAAGAATAGGGACCCTCAAATTATTAATATGATCTCATCTGTATTTTTATAAAACACCAAATAATGGCATTTTTACCGTTTGGGGAAAATCATAGAGACGATCATTTACATGTAAATAATGATTTACTCTTATATGCATATCTTTAGTAATATCAGCGTCAAATACCTGATCGATTGCAATTATGACTACATATTCCGAATTCTGGAGTGTCTATCTTCAATCCCTACAATAATCAATGATACATAATGCCTACATTTTTAGAAAAATGACACAAAAAAACTTCGCCAATTTTTAGCGAGCTAGGGGCTCACTTATTTATGGTTGACACTGACATATAAACGTATAATCCTTGTCGCTCCGATCAAAGCAAGGAGCAAACAACTGCCACATTTTTCATGAACCAATGGAAAATGAGAATGCAGACGCATATAGATTTGAGAGGGAGACAGTGAGAGAACATTCGAGAGAGCAGGAGACGAACAAAGACTGAGCAGTTAGAGTTTTGATTCTGATCCGTACACATCGTAACTTGTAATTATATTTGGGTTATTTTGTGTTTTGAAATAAAATAAGATAAAACGTATTTATCAGTTTTCCTATTACTAGCATAATTAGTGGGAATTAAACAAAGTTCATATTTAGCTAGAAAAAGCCTGAATCTCAAGAAGAGATAGACGTGTCAGTGTGTTAGGCAAGGTTCGAACACCCGCACAGGAATTTCAATCCTGTCGCATATTCGTGTGTTTATCGTGTGTTTTAAAAAATTGCCTCGAATTACCTTGATTAAAAGGCTTTCTGATGTTCACCATAAATATTTTAAACAGTAGCTAAGTAATGAATTCATTTGTTGCTGACGTGCAACATGATACTTAGTACAATATAAGTATAAAGTTGGTCTCGAAATTTGTTATATCGATTTCATATTCCCTTCTAAGAACTGAACATAATTCAAGAGGTTAATTTGTCTGGATTGTGCTCCTTTTCTTAGTACTTGTGTAAAACAAAATCTAAACATCAGATTTTATAACTTACAGCTGTCAGCTCAAACACCATGTTCTTGAAAAACTTAATAATTTCTGGCATTTTATTATGCACCGCAATTCCAAAACACACTGCTGCATCACAATTTAAATACCCGATAGATTTGGATAGACACTGTTATACTCAAATTGTGTTTCACCACAAATATCCAAAAAAACCGAATTCTGTGTCTGATGAAACTATAATTAAAGAGTTGAGTCAAATGGAGAATCCTTACGCAGTAACAGAGTTTCGCTTCCCTGGTGGAGACAACACGTGCATGAAAGCAGGTATAAGATACATGTTCCCCGAGAAGAAAACAAATATGAATAATGGCTATAATTATCGTGGCGTGAGACTCTGCAGTAAGGAATTGGACAGTCTACAAATACAATCTTCATCTCCAGTGTTCCATTCTCGATTGAATTGTTTGGTAAACATAGTCGTTAATCTAGACACAAAGAACTTTAAAGAAATGATGTTGACCAACTACATAAGCGAAACATTTAATTACAGAGGTCTGCCTTTTAAATACAGCTACAGGCACTCAGAATATTCTTCAGTGTACATTATTGTGAACAAAGAAACTCTCCACCACGGAAAGTTGAATTCATTTTATTTCACTCATGTGGACGTAATGAGATCAACACTAGACATAGGTTTTCTTTTCCTAAGGAAACCATGGTATTTGTTCATACTTGATTCAACATTGTACTTTCTTTGTCCGCAAATTCAATCTGTATCCAGAAAATACTTGATTTATGCGCATTCTCTAATTCAGTTCGTATTGAAACATGAATCTGTAACTTTTGAAATTCTAAGAAGAAAAACTCAGAAAGATTTCATTCAAAACAGTAATGTAGTTCACAACGTATTAATATCAGTTAGTTCATCTACAACGGATGAACTTCATAGTGATTACGTTTACTGCGGAGCTCCATTAAAAAATGAGTACTTTACAACGTTTCATCAGCTGGGCTATAAGGATATTAAGGTTGCGGTCATTTCTATTGCATTAAAGGACTTGACAAATGCCACCGTAGAATTAGGGATATGTCCAGGATATGAACAACCACCTTCACCAATGATTCATTTCAGTCATGATTTTGAATTCCGCTTAAATCCTGTAAGAGACGAATACATATACTTATCAATGATGATAACTAGGTAATATTCCTACAATTTCATTTCGTGTGTTGTTCTGGAAGATGCACGTCTTTCTTTCTTCGGATACATTCGGCCATTTCAGTTAGACACTTGGTTGGCAATCATTGCTTCAATGAGTTCTCTCGTTGTCTTTGTCCGCATTGCACTATACCGTAGAAAGAATCAAAGCACTTCCTTTCTTTTAATATTCTGCAGTTTTCTTGTACAAAACTCCATCACCTTACCAAAAAAGATTGAAAAACGGCTTTGGATAAGAATCCTGATCGGTCCTACACTTTTGGCACTCATTCTCTTAACAGAACTCTACAAAAGTATGGTAACTGCAGATCTGACGGAACCGCCACCCAACAAGAAAATCGAAGCTATTCAAGACTTGATTCATTTACCGGAAGTACAGGCATTTAGCCCTCTTGTGGGAAACTGCGAATTTACTCCGTCTTATGTTTCTCAAGACATAAGTCATCGTTTTCTAAGGGATTACTACACTTACTTGAAATATAATAAAACATGCCATCCAGCTGGTAAAACTAGAAGGGCTTGTCCAATTGACTGGCATTCAACAATGGAATTCCCGGAATCTGAAATACAGAAAACCCTTGAAAATGCTTTCGAAGCTTGCAATAGAGTGGAGTCGTGTCCTGACTTCAACCTCGATATTTTGATGAGTACTGTGTTAACTGAATATAAGTCACGTAATGATTACTTTATTGTCAAAATTAAAAAGTCATTTCGTTTTCCACCGGGATTTCCTACTGTCTCCCCTCAAAAGTGGATTTCTGAATGCCACAATTCTATTTTCATTGACAAGACAGAGAAACTTCATCGATTCCTCAATCAATCTTACTGGCATTCAAAAAGTGGCAACATTGTTCCCAGAAGGTATTTGTATTTTGGAAAACTTAATTTAGTAGGTAACTCTCTTGTGTCGGCGTTTGATAGTGCGCATCTGCCCCTAATGGATTCATATTTTCGAAAGAAGTCCAATGTTTTACTTCATTCAGGTCTTTTTCACTCTTGGTTAGATGCATTCAAAAGATTTAACTTTACCGAATGCAAAGGATGCATCCAAAAAGAAACTCCAAAACCTGTATCTTTTGCATTCACAAACATTTCCAGTATATTTTATTTATTGGGTGGCTTATCATTTATTGCACTTATGGTTGCAATTTACGAGATTATTGATGGAAGTGTTATGTATTATACTATACAACGGTGTACACATTTCCTTTTACCATTTGTAGATCTCAATAGGACCTAATTATATTTACAAAAAATTTTAAGTATGAGCAATTGTAGTAATCAATAACGAGAAAAAATTGAAAAACAGAAAATCGAATTCAATTCCATTACCCGGAGAGAATTTATTTTTGATTTAACCTTTCTTATTCTCGTTTGTTATTTAAAGAACTGAATTTCAATTTTAATTAGTGTTTTAATGCTTTATTATTTATTATTCTCTTACAAGTTATGATTACTACAACAGATAAGTATATTTTTCATTATTCTGCATTTGTATCAGCATTTCAGGCTATCATGTGAGCTTCAGCTTAAGGTGTAAGCGAAATTATTATTTTGTTTCAATTTGCCTGTTCTACAGAATAAGTACAATTTTCAACCAAGTTGTTGTTGTATGCGAGATAAAATTTCTTAGAAGCTAAGCATATACATTTAAATTTATTGAATGCTGTACTAAGTTTTCATGATGTATAAACATAATTAACAGAACACTTATTATGTGACGCAAAAGAGGTGTTTAGAGTAGTAGACCCGAAAATAGAAAACTCACAGCTATACAATGTAAGAAATATATCGTGGGCAGTGTTCCTATTTGGATTTACAAGGTCATCATTTGGCGTGTTAATTTCGTCGAGTATAACGACGGAGATATTTAATGGTATGGAAAATCGAAGTTAATATTATTTATTAATGCGTTGTCTGCTATCTTATTTATAATAAAGCATTTATTGATCCCTTGGTAGCCTAATGCTTGGCAACTGTTATTACTTAAGTTGCCTTATGAAATTCCATATAATCATATGTTTGTGTATGTACTTATTATATTTATTTTTTGCCCAAAATAAAGCGCATTTTACAAAGCCATTGTGTTGCAAAATTGCCTGCAGCAGTTAGTATAATGGATTTATTCCCAAAATGAATATTTTTCTGCTATTGCACAACAACTGCTTATTACGATTAGAATTTGGTTATATATCCTCGAGATTGAATTGTTCCTTTTAAGCTAATGATTCAACAGGTAAACGGAGGTAAAAAATTGATTATGCTGCATTAAAATATTTCATCTGTATACAAGATTGAAAATGCGATTATAATTCATTCAGTTTTTCTTTGTTTGAAATATGTATTGCACAGTTTTCTGTATTTGTAGTCCTCTCTGACCGCCATAGCGTTTCCATGTGAATATTCGTCGTAAGGAATATCTGAAATAATGTTACTAATATCTGAGTTTGAATATCTATTTTCTTTAGCTACAACATTTACTAATAGTGATGTGAAAAAGGTAAACATTAAAAAATTTCTTTTGCCAAATTTTAAACAAACCGTTGTTAAAAATTCTCAGAAATTAACTTATCCGCGAAACCCTCTCCAGCCTACGGGCATTGACAAAATTGAAATCGATAAACATTTTCTGCTTTCTCATGTTTGTACCCTGAAGTGGTCATTATGCAGTAGATATGCAGTGCAGACAAATACATATATGCCATCTATATATCTTCGATTTTCTTCTGAAACCAGCTAAACAATACTCTCAGTTATGCCAAAAGACGATAAACCGTTGCTAAACCTTTAACGACAGCTTATCCATCCTTTTTATTAAAATCCGCTTTATTAAACTTTTACTTTTTCAAAATCCTTTATACGAAAATTTAACTTTTTAAAAATCCGTTATATTAAACTTTAACTTTTTCTGAAATCCGCTGTATTTTTTCTTTTGCCTAATGCTATATTATATATTGACTTCAACTTTTTTTTAAAGTCCTGTGTGGAATAAAGCAAAACTAATATTCTGAAATCGTCAGTTTATCAAATTGTTCTATTTACACTGATATGATATTCAAATGGTTGATCTACTATGAATGAGAACACAGCGTTCTTAAACATTGCTATAGTGTATTTAGAACTCTTTTATAGTCACTTTCATTTCACATAATAAACAAATATTACAATTCAAATATGACTTTTTAAACTATATGGAATAATAGACAAGAAATGGAGATGCGTATTATATGTAGAAGCTCAACACATTTATACAATTTTTGTATTTTAATAATAGCTCAAAATGTGTTTGACTGTAAGAAATACACAGATGCAGCCCTCAACAAATTCACCATTATAATTATCTTGTGTGCCTTTGCTGAAGCTCTTGTATTTTTAATTCAAATATGATTTGTTGTGTATTCTGATTAGCAAAGCAAATTTAAGTATTGATCGAAAGGGGTAGTCCTCTTAAATAAAGGAGTGAAGAAAGTTATTTTCTTTAGCTAGGGCATAAAAAGGATTTCTGTGGATGTAAATAATTTAAGGAGTCCAACTTAGGATTTGCTTACATCATCGTGGTCAAGCTTTTTCAGTTTTAATAGGTCAATATTAAAAACTAGGGTAGACAATTTTAAAAAAATCTACGAAATTAGTGCACAAAAGTGCCAAAATATCCATTAAAATAGACAACGGTATTATTTTTTTACATAGATTTAAGCCAGTGTTTAAAGGTTATGGCTTGGAAAGATCAGAAATAATTAAAAGTTCCACTTCTTTAGTTCCAAGTTCTAAGGTCATTTTGTACATGACATCATTTGTGATCATTAGACAAAGTAAATTCCCCTATTTTCAGTGAGCTAGAAGCCACTTATTTTTGATTGATACTGACTGGTATAATCCTGTCGTATAGTTGTAGGTGTGTCTGTCTTGTGTTTTAAGAAATTGCCTCGAATTACCTTGATTAAAAACCTTTCTGATGTACACCATTAATATTTCAAACAGTAGATAAGTAATGAATTCATATATTGCTGATGTGGCGTACAACCTGAAACTTTGTATACCTAATGTAAGTATATAGTGGTAGTCTGATATTTGTTTCATTAAGAACCCAACAAAACACAAGAGGTGAATTTGTCTGGATTGTGCTCCTTAGTACTTGTGTAAAACAAAATCTCAATATCAGATCTTATAACTTACAGTTGTCAACTCAAACACCATGTTCTTGAAAAACTTAATAATTTCTGGCATTTTATTATGCACCGCAATTCCAAACCACACGGCTGGATTAAAATTAAAATATCTAATGGAATTGGAAAAGCACTGTTATACTCAAATTGTGTTTCACCACAAATATCAAAATAAACCGAATTCTGTGTCTGATGAAGCTATAATTAATGAGTTGCGTCAAGTGGAGACTCCTTACGCAATAACAGAGTTTCGCTTCCCTGGTGGAGACAACACCTGCATGAATGCAGAAATAAAAGACTATTTCCCCGAGAAGAAAACAAATTTGAATCATCACTATAATTATCAAGGTGTGAGACTATGCAGTAAGGAATTCGACAGTCTACAAATACAATCTTCATCTCCTGTGTTCCATTCTCGATTGAATTGTTTAGTAAACATAGTCGTTAATCTGGACACAAAGAACTTAAGAGAAATGATGTTGACCAACTACATCAGTGAGACATTTAATTATAGAGGCTTGCCTTTTAAATACAGCTACAGATATGCAGACTATTCTTCATTGTACATTTTGGTGGACAAAAAAACTCTCCGCCTCGGAAAGTTGAACTCACTTTATTTTACTCATTTGAAAGTAAAGAGATCAACAGTAGACATAGGTTTTGCTTTCTTAAGGAAACCATGGTATTTGTTCACAAATGACTCAACATTGTACTTTCTTTGTCCGCAAATGCAATCTGTATCCACAAAATATTTGATTTACGCGCATTCGCTAATTCAGATCTTATCGGAAGATGAATCTGTAACTGGTGAAATGCTAAGAAGAAAAACTCAGCAAGATTTCATTCAAAAGGGCAATGTAGCCCACAATATCTTAATTTCCGTTACATCCGGAAATGTACGTCATGAAGATTACGGTTACTGCGGAGCTCCATTACAAAATGAGTACTTTACTACGTTTTATCAGCTGGGCTATCAGGATATTAGGGTTGCAGTCATTTCTATTGCTTTAAAGGAATTGACAAATGGCACCATAGAATTAGGGGGATGTCCAGGATATGAACAACCACCTTCACCAACGATATATTTTGATCACGATTTGGAATTCCCCTTAATTTCTGAAAACGGCCAACACATATACCATTCAATGATGATAACCAGGGAAAATTCCTACAATTTCATTTCGTGTGTTGTTTTGGAAGATGCAAGTCTTTCTTTCTTTGGATACATTCGTCCATTTCAATTAGAGACATGGTTGGCAATAATTGCTTCAATGACTTCTCTGGTTGCCTTTGTCCACTTTGCACTATACATTAGAAAGGATGAAAACAATTCTTTTCTTTTAATATTCTACAGTTATCTTCTACAGCACTCAATATCATTACCAACAAATCTGAATAAACTCTTTTGGATGAGAATCTTGATTGTTCCAACACTTCTGGCACTCTTTCTCATAACAGAACTCTACAAAAGTATCGTAACTGCAGATTTGACGGAACCACCTCCTAACATAAAAATCAAATCTATTGAAGACTTGATACATTTACCACAAGTAAAGGCATTCAGCCCTCTTCTGGAAAATAACAAATTTAATCCGTCTCATGTTACTCAAGGCATAAGTTACCGTTTTCTAAAGGAGTACTACACTTTCTTGAAATATAATAAGACTTGCCACCCAGCGGGTAAAAATGGAATTTGGAATTGTCCAGTTGACTGGGATTCGACAATGGAATTTTCGGAGTCTGAAATGCAGAAAACCCTTGAGAATGCGTTTGAGGCGTGCAATACAGTAGAGATGTGTCCTGATATCTACTTCGATATTTTGACGAATACTGTATTACCTCAATATAAGTCCGCTAATAATGACATTATTGTTAAAATTAAAAAGTCATTTCGTTTTCCACCGGGATTTCCTACTGTCTCCCCTCAAAAGTGGATTTCTGAATGCCACAATTCTATTTTCATTGACAAGACAGAGAGACTCCATCGATTCCTCAATGAATCTTACTGGCAGTCAAAAAGTGGCAACATTGTTCCCAGAAGGTATTTGTATTTTGGCAAAAATAAATTAGTAGGTGATTCTCTTGTATCAGCTTTTGACAGTAAGTACGTACCCGTAATGGATTCATATTTTCGAAAGAAGTCCAATGTTTTACTTCATTCAGGTCTTTTTCACTCTTGGTTAGATGCATTCAAAGTATTTAACTATACTGAATGCAAAGAGTGTACTCAAAAGGAAACTCCAAAACCTGTATCTTTTACATTCACAAATATTTCTAGTATATTTTATTTGTTGGGTGGCTCATCATTAATTGCACTTATAATTGTTATTTATGAGATTGTTGATGGAAGTGTCATGTATTATATCCAACGGTGTACATATTTCCTTTTACCATTTGTAGATCTTAGTAATAGGACCTAATTATATTTGCAAATTTTTAAGGGTGATCAATTGCAACAAACAGCGAGAAAAATTAATGCAAATCAGAGAATCGAATTCAACCCTCTATAAACCCTGTTTTGTGTCTATGCACTTGCCTATATGAACATTTAATATTTATTTATGTCTGACAAGTCCTCCTACTTCCAGTGTCAGTGAAATCAAATATGTAGCAGTCAAAGTCTTTAAATTTAACAATTTAATGGCAACAGTAAAAATCCCAATCAAACCAATCAATCAATTACAGTAAGAATAGTTGTAAAACTTCTACAATAAAATGGTTAGTTAATTAACTTCAAATTATCAAAAACTTCTATCAAAAAACTTTTTCTCCACGCTTCTCCTTCACTCCCAGACTTCCAACGGACTACTTCTCTCTTTCCCAAGACTTTCAACGGCCTACTTACTTTTTCCCCGCGAGTCTTGGCGTTCTCTTTCCTCTCTCTCGTTGGCTTAGCTCCTTCAAGGATATCTCCAATTTCTCACTCTCAGGAACATCCCCCACCCCGTAAAGGGATGTATTATCCTTTACTTCTTCAGGCTCCACATCTAGGACACAAACTTTCGACACAGGTCTTCGGTATGTAGAAGACGCGGTCCGTACGTCCACAACTCGGATTACTCCATCCTTTCCGGGGTAGATTTCCGAAATGACTCCTTTGGGCCAGTAATTCCTCTGAAATCCTTCGTCCACAATTAGTACAAGGTCACCCACTTTCACTGGCTTGGTGGTCTTGTGCCATTTACTTCTTTTCGTCAGCGTCGGAAGGTACTCCTTTACCCACCGTTTCCAGAAGTGATCAGCAAGTTGCTGAGACATCCTCCACGATTTTCTGGAACACAGGTTTCCTTCTGAAAATGCTCCAATCTGGGAAACTCCACTCGATGAACCTAACAAAAAATGGTTAGGTGTCAAAGCCTCATCATCATCAGGATCTAGTGAGACATGGGTCAGGGGGCGACAGTTGACTGTGTGCTCGGCTTCAGCTAACACAGTCAACAAAACCTCTTCTCTCGGGGCTCGCTCCTTCAACGTATACTTCAATGCAGTCTTTACGGACCGAACAAGCCTTTCCCAGGCTCCGCCCATATTTGGGGCCCCGGGGGGAATGAAGTGCCACAAAATTCCTTTGGTAGTCATCTCTGTTTCTAGTTTATTTTGATCCATCTCCTTCAGAGACTTCTTGATTTCGGTATCTGCTCCGCGGAAGTTGGTGCCATTGTCCGAGTATATTGCTCTTGGGGCTCCTCTTCTCGCAACAAAACGGCGGACAGCCATGATAGCCGAATCAGTCGTCAAACTTGAAGCCAATTCAATATGAACTGCTCTCGTTGATAGACAGGTGAATAAGGCTCCATACCTTTTCTCTCGTCTTCGTCCAATGGTTACTTCCATGGGGCCGAAGTAATCAAGGCCCGTAATGGTAAACGGCCGGCCCTGCTTAGACAATCTAAAATTTGGAAGTTGCCCCATCTCAGGAATCTCTGGTTGGGCTCTCATAATCTTGCAAAGCTGACAACGGTTCCAGGAACTCTTTACAGCGGTGCGCATATCCAGAATCCAGAACTTCTGACGAAGTTCGTTCAACACTTTTTCTTGTCCGTGGTGTCCAGCGTTATTGTGGTACTCTTGGATAAGTAATCTTGTGTAAGGATGTTCCGGATCCAACAACACAGGATTTTTGGTAGTGTCTAGTAACTCAGGGGAATGTGCCGTTCTTCCGTACATCCGCAAAACCCCCTCTTCATCTAACTTTGGGGAAAGTGACTTCAGCCGGCTGCTGGCTTCCAAAGGTTTTTTCTTTTCCAAACGATGAATGTCGTCTTGAAAGCTTTCCCTTTGAATTATTTTCAACCAGAAAATTTCAGCATCCGCACATTCTTTAGGAGTCAATTGTTCTCGTCTTGGTTCCCTCAAGTCTCTCTTCAGGCAGCGGTTGATAAAACGGAACGCCCAAGCTGTGCTCCGAATTAACTTTTTCCATGAAGAGAAGTCCTTTACTTCTTTAAATACAGATTTTGAATTTGGACGAGATGATGTCACACATACACTTTCTGTTTTCAATTCATTCTTTTCATCGTCATTGTAACGCTCTATTCTCTGACTTGTCTCCAAGGGCCGATTCGCTGGAGGTAATTTCATAAATTCGGGTCCAAATAGCCATCTTGTATCGGTAGAGAAATCAAAATTTCTGGAGTCTCTTGTGGCTTCATCAGACACGTTTTCCGCTGTCGGTACCCATCGCCACTTACTAACTTCAGTCGTTTCAAAAATCTCGCCGATACGATGAGCTACAAAAGGCTTATAGTTTCTCGAATCGGAACGAATCCAGCACAGGACAGTTTTGGAATCAGACCAGAAGTTCACATCATCAATTTTTAATTCATGCTCAGCTTGTATTGTTTGAGCTAACCTGGCACCCATGACTGCAGCTTGAAGTTCCAGCCGGGGTATGGACATCGCACGTAACGGAGACACTCTTGTCTTCGCTGCCACTAGTGCTGTTTCACAAAAATCTTCGTATTCCACTCTGAGGTAGGCAGCTGCAGAGAAAGCTTTCTCACTAGCATCCACAAACACGTGCAGGGAGATTCCTTTAGCATTTTCTATTCCTTTAGAGTAGCATCTCGGTATAGACATTTTTCTTATACTCTTCAGCTCAAACAACCACGATATCCATTTGGTGAATGTGACATCAGGCAATTCGTCGTCCCAACCGATCCCTGCTCTCCAAACATCTTGCAATAATATCTTGGCTTTCACTGTAAAGGGAGCTAGGAACCCCAATGGATCAAAAACCGACATCACCACTTTCAACATTTCTCTTTTTGTTGGCCTCTTGGAACCATTAACCAAGGATTCCTCAATCTTGTTGAACTTACAAGCAAACCGGAAAGTATCAGCGGAAGGATTCCACTGAAGACCGAGCACACGTTCCAAGATATTTTCCGAGTCCAAGCTCATGTCTTTTGATTCACTCTGCTTTTCGGTCACATCAAGGGAAACTCTTCTTAAAACCTCGGGATCACTACAAGTCCAGCCTCGAATTTCAAAGTCTCCTCTTCGGTGAACTTCTCTCACGTCTTTAATCATTTTTACAGCAGACTCAACATCATGAGCACTGTCTAAATAATCGTCCACATAATGTCTCTTCAATATCGCCTTCACTGCTTCGGGAAACTCATCTTGGAACTCCAAAGCATTACGATTCTTCACTTCTTGTGCTAAAGTTGGAGAGCAAGCTGCACCGAAAGTCATTACTTGCATTTCCATTACATCAGGTGTTCTGTCACGATCCATCTCTCGCCACAAAAATCTTTGTGCATGTCGATCCTCTGGGCGCACAAGAACACGGTGGAACATGTCAGCTATGTCACCACCAAATCCAATTTTCTTCTGTCGGAATTTGAATAAGACTCCAACCAGAGAACACAACATATCAGGACCAGTTAATAAATTGTCATTTAAACTTACACCTCCAGATTTGGCAGCAGCATCAAACACGAGACGCAGCTTTCCCGGTTTGTTCAGATTCATCACACCGAAATGAGGCAGGTACCACGTATTTGATGTTTGCATAGCCGCCTCCTCCGGACTCAATTTTCTGACGTAGCCCTTTTCGGTATATTCGTTTATTTTCTTGCAATAACTTTCAGCGAACGTCTTATTGCTATCCATCTTCTTCTCCATAGAATAAAGTCGACGCAACGCGGCAGGCTTACTCTCGGGTAGAATAACTTCATCTTCTTTCCATAATAATCCCGTTTCCCATTTTTCATCAACACGTCTGGTACGTTCTTGCATTATCTGAATAGCTCTGATGTCATCTTTTGATCTCGGGCTTTCAGAACTTACACGAACACCAAATGTTTCTGTCTGGAAGCTCTCTTTCACTAACTGATGTAAGATTTCATCCTTACTGGGATTCCAAACATGAAATGAGAACTCGGTATCCACTATGCCTTTGCAATTGCTGGCTTTTCCTTGCACTGTCCATCCCAAATGACATCTCGTTGCATATGGGGAGTTTAGAGGCCCCTCAACAACTTCTCTTGGCACTATGATAGTTCCATGGTCACCTCCAATTAAGATTGTTGGCTTCGCGTTCACTAAATTCTTCATCCATTCAATTTTCAAATGTTTCCACTTATGAGAAAATTTCTTCGCGTTGACAGAATGAACTGGTAAATTCATATTGGCAACTGTGCGAACATTAGTGAGTTGAAACTTCTGATTTTCATAGGCTCCTCTCACTTTGACTTCAACGGAAGTTGAATCGTCCTCATGTGTCAGTGACTTTACTCCTTGCATGGTTAAAGATTTCTTCTTACCCAGCAATCCAAGCTTCTCGGCAACGGCGGAGTCAATCAACGTAACTGTTGATGCTTCATCGAATAATGCAAAGGTAGCAAATTCTCCGGAGGGTCCCTCAAGCACAACTGGAGCAACTCGCAAGTACACTTTCTCCTCGTCACAATTTGAAGTCACCATTGCACTTTCTGGCTGCGTCACATGTTGGGTCACAGGTTCTGACTGTTTCTGCTTTTCTTTTTGAGTCTTATGTAGCAATTTGTTATGATTCAACTTACAGTCTTGTTCACCGCAAACCTTCTTGTCTTTACAATCAGGACTCCTATGGTCAGACTCCAGGCACGAAAAACATAGCTTTTTCTCTCGAACCCAATCCCATCTCTTTTCCACAGGCTCCTTTGCTAGCATCCTGCAGGAAGAAGTAACATGATTATTTTTATTACAAAACACACATTTTTTCTGGGTGGGCTTCTCAGTATCATCGGAGGAAGTCATCAGCACTGTATCTTTTGCGCGTCCTTTTCCTCTTTTGTTTTCTGTTTGATTGTTTCGTGACTTCTTGTCTTCTTCACAAGCAAACTCGATCCTTTCATCCAATTGAGCAGCCTTTCCAATCCGGTCCAGCCAATTTGCAAAATCACGCAAGGATGGGATGCTCAATCTGTTGTCATGTGTGTACAATCGCCATTCAATTCGGATTCTTGCAGGTAGTTTGGTCGCTAACTCTTGCAATAATTGAGGATTGCACAAATACTCTTGTCTCTCCAAGTTCTGCACACAAACACAGAAATCCACAATAGTTGATGGTTGTTCGTCTCTCGGACTAACGGTCATCTTTAGTTTCTTCAACAGCGTTTCTATTATTAGTTCTGGTCGGCCAAATCTTGATTCCAGCATTTCCAGGATTCTTTGCACATTAGCAGGGGTCACAAGTAGAGCTTGCACAGTCTCCTTGGCTTTACCTTTTAGGCTTTTCTGTAATCTGTACAGGTTTTCTGTGGCATTGAATCCACACAGCTCAGTAGTATTCTTATACTGGCTTATGAATGCTGGCCACTCTTCTAACTCCCCTGAGAAGTTAGGTAGGTCTTTTCCAATCGATTGACGAGCATAATACTGTCTCTGATGAATCGGCTCACCGTTCATCACTGCATATTGACCAATATTTTCATTCTTTGAATTATTTGGATAAATTGGAGCTGTCTTACAATTGATGGGAGGTGGAGGAGGGACATCATTTACCCAGCTACTTACACGGTCATCATCCGGAATGCTCACTGGTTTGCTCGGTGGTTTCTTGCTTTCAGCAGAATCACTATCACAATAATTAGTCTCATCATCACTCAACTTTTGAGATCCATCGTCATCCAATTGTTCCTTTTCCAGTTCCAACTGTGTCTGTATCACCTGCTTTCGTTTTCTTGCCAATTCCTGTTGTTTTTCCAATATTTCTTCGTCAATTGCAAGCAACGCCTTCATGGCTTCCAATTCAGCAGCTCTTGTTCGTAATCGAGCAGAACTGGAATCCGTCATCTTACTTTTAACTGATTTGTGACTTTTTGAGATCACTGTTGCTTGACTCACTCTGCTATCTGAACCTTGATCTTCGTCCACACCTTCAGCAGCGTCTTCTTTCTCCAAAATAGGTTTTTGCACTTGTGCCTGTGTTTGACCTTTGACTCTTCCAGATCTAGGCTTCCACTCAACGGCTCCAAGTCTCTCCGGCTTTTCCCCCAAGTTGGCTCGACTGCTCCTCCGGGTGGCTTCGTTCCCCTGAACGTTGTCACGATTCATTTTGAATTTCACTTTTCACTTTTCAAAATAGGCACTATTTTCCTAGGACTGTCCGATTCGACTACGAAGGACCAAAATGTTTTGTGTCTATGCACTTGCCTATATGAACATTTAATATTTATTTATGTCTGACAAGTCCTCCTACTTCCAGTGTCAGTGAAATCAAATATGTAGCAGTCAAAGTCTTTAAATTTAACAATTTAATGGCAACAGTAAAAATCCCAATCAAACCAATCAATCAATTACAGTAAGAATAGTTGTAAAACTTCTACAATAAAATGGTTAGTTAATTAACTTCAAATTATCAAAAACTTCTATCAAAAAACTTTTTCTCCATGCTTCTCCTTCACTCCCAGACTTCCAACGGACTACTTCTCTCTTTCCCAAGACTTTCAACGGCCTACTTACTTTTTCCCCGCGAGTCTTGGCGTTCTCTTTCCTCTCTCTCGTTGGCTTAGCTCCTTCAAGGATATCTCCAATTTCTCACTCTCAGGAACAAACCCAATAAATTTGAACCAAGCTTTTCACGTGTCCACATAAGGTACCTAATTGCCCACATAAATTTATACTGTCATGATTAATGGATTAACAGATCAAGGTCAAGTTAACGACTTAGAAACAACCACTGAATGGGCCAAATCTGTGTTTCAAATCGCCATTGAATATTCAAGCTACATGGCTAAGTTTGTCCGATTCTTACAGAACGTTACAGCTTACGTTGCTTACAAATAGGAAGGGTAAGAGCTGTAAGATCGTATAGCCTATTTCGCTGAGTATCCTGATTATATTTCACGAATTAGCGGCAAGAGATAGCAAATCAACTTGTCGATTTGTTAGCTAACTTAATGGCGGATTACATTAATACACATCTATTAAACTTGGCTTCAGAAATGAGATACATATCAAGATAAATTGCTCAAATTTAGCTGACTTCTTTACAACATACATAGATAGGGCTTGCCATAACGGCTGTTTTCGCATTATGTATTTACAGAATCACGAGTAGTGATGTACCTTTTCAGTATATATATAGTATGTACAGTTAAACCCTAAGTGCGCATTTCCATTTCACCCCACCTCTTTTATATTTTTAATGTCGAGGGTCACAAGGTACTTCAGCTTATAATACTACCAAATGAAATTACTTTGTGTTTCAATTTGTTTTTCTTTAAACAAAGTGTCTACCTAGTGTACCGTTGTTTTTAATGTGCGAATTAAAATTTTCTAGAAACCAAGTATGCACATTTAATGTTTTGGAAACTAGTTTTCTTGAGAATGAGTGGGTAAATTAGTAAGACAATGATGCAGTAGAATAACGGAGAAGCCATTCTATTGGGTTTACATAAACATATGCTAACATGTACGTAATGCACTCGGAGAAGTAGGAATAGTCTTTAATCTTTAATGTGTAATGTTATCCTATTTATAATAAAAGCTATAATGCTAACTTTAATGTTTAATGCTATCTTACTTGTAATAAAAGCAATATTATCTTTGATGTTTAATGTTATATTATTTACAATAAAAGCATTTATTGATCTGGATACCAATTTTTGTAGAAATTTTGCCTTTTTTCGAATGACAGTATTTGTGCAGGTTTTCATATTTACTAGCTATAACAGCATATATCGCTTCACATTATTTTGGTAATATTAAGTGATATCCTATTTTTTCCTATGTCACCAGTCGTTTTAGATTTTCAAAGACGACGTTTAAATATTGTACAAAAATAATATACATTTCGATTACCAGGATCCCAAAATAGGCCATAGAAAATATTCATGTGAAAAATCGCATGTTGAAAATGATGGATAAAGGCCATTTTGTATACTAAGTAATTAACCGAAGGAAACCACTCATTAATTATATAAAGTCTATATAGGTGAGTTCAGCATCAATAACAGCTAATTGTTCGTTGCTTGATTATATCTGTGCACACCTTACCAAAGAAATGACGACAAACCGCTGTTACGGTTCCCAATAAGGTTAAAGTTGGAGTTCATTTCTTACTAAAGGCACAGCATATGTAGTTCATGCTAAGTAGGTAGTCCCAGTTTTATAAAAATTATTTGATTTTAAGAAGTTTACTAAGAATGCGAATAGTAATATGATTGCAAAAGTAAACATTAATGAATTTCGTTTTGCTAACGTTTAATCAAAGCGTTACAAAACATAAGATTAACGAAGTACTATATACAAAACCCTCTCCAACCAGCCAGTCGTGTTAAAACTGAAATCGATGAACCTTGTCTGTGTGTGCGTACCTGAAGTTTTTTAAAATCTGCTGATTATCAAATCGTTCTTGAAGACACGACAGCCATTTCCACAGATACCAAATGCTTGCTCTAGTATGAATGAAATGAAGAAATGGTGGATGAGAAAGAAGTGGCCCCCTGAAAATAATTCGGAAGTATTATTAGGAAATATGACAGAATTGGTTTATTTGATTTTGGAAGAAATGATGTCTTGCTATCGGTCTTTTAGAAAAATTATTAAAAAATGTATCCGATTTTGGAGAAAATGAAAAGATGATGTAGCGGATTTTAAAAAAAGTTAGAATAGGCATCGGTATTCTGAGATAAGTCAGCGATATGCAACATTTCTTTATTGGTCCTCTCAGAGACCTACATGCGGTGCTCCCGTAGGCCAGTTAAAAGTCATACATGCATATATAGCTTATTAGAATATTGTGTAGTTTTATTACCCTACCTTACTATCTTTTTGTCTAGTTTAAAAAGTCGTTCTACACTGGTTAAAAAGCTTTCTGATATGAACATTAATATTTTAAAGACTACTTAAATAATTGGATAAATTCCTGTGCTCCTATTGACATACTAACCTACAAATAGGCAAAGCACGAACAAAAGCAGTATGGAATTCCATATAGTAGTATATGTTGTCTATGTACTTATTACAATTGCGATACTTTTGTCATCCAAAATAAAAACACACTTTACAATGCCATTATTTTGCGAAAAAGCAGTTATAAAGCATTTATTCCCAAAATGAATATACTTCTTTTTATTGCATAACTGTTTATTACGATTAAAATTTGGTAATATATCTTCCAGATTGAATTGCTTCTTTTAAGCTAATGATTCAACAGATAAACGTAATAAATTCTATTCCAATACATGTCTATTAAATTTGGATGCAGAAATTTGATTCACCAAATTACATTACTCAAATTTTGCAGATGTTCTTCCAGAAGGCGATTTTTTTCCATAACGGCTTATTTTACATTACACATATTTACAGATTCACGATTAGTAAGGTACCTTTTAAGTATGCAAAGTTAAACATTGCATGTATAGTTTCCATTTCACTCAAGTTCCACAATTTACACTGTCTTTTCTCATCAGAATAGCATACTTGCTGAATAGCTCCTAACGATATCTCTTTTCTAAATTGAAGGTTTAGCTGAAGTATGATTTTAATAGGAAGCTAATCTAGTCATTCTCTGAAAAATATCCACTGCAAATGCAGCTGTATTAAGATAGTTTTACGTGAAGCATTGGGAAGTAGTTTATTACTCTTTTTCATTTTTTAATATTCGAAGTCATAGAAAACTTTAGCTTGAAATATAAGCCAAAAATCTGTGTTCAATATTTGATATTTAGAAGTACAAATTTCAGCCCATTGTGCCATTGTTGCTAGTATGCTCTATACAGATTTAAATATTAATGACGGCTGTTGTTATCACAGCGAAATTGTAAATTTTAGTGCCATATTAATGGTGCATTTATGTTATGACGGAGAAGAGATTGCAGTGAGCTTAGATTAGCATACATGAAAATACAATATTCGCACAACCAACCAGTGCAGGAAATATGCCGTCGGTAATGGTTCTATTTCAACTTCTAAGGTCACAATTTGGTTTACTCATTTCATAGAGTGTCTATATTTAGTGCTATCGACTATCGAAGTCAATATTATTTATTAATGCTCAGTCTGTTATTTTATTTATAATAAAAGCATTTATTGATCCTTTGGCAGCCTAATGCTACGCAACTGCTGTTATTTATGTTGATAAGGAAACCAAAAGAACTTAGCTGTATATGTCGGAGATGTTGGCATTGGATCATTAAAATGCATTGTTAGTACAAAAGATAGTCAGTTGTCAAAATCAATGCTTATACATAAGTGATTATACCATTTTGTTAGAAGGGAAATTCTCTACTATTATATGCTTAATGCTTATATGCTTTTAGAATCAAATGCTAACTCGCTTGAGAGGTACAAGTAATTAGAATTTAGAATTTTGCTTTATTCGACAAGACTCTAGTTTGCCAATGTCCGTTCTCTTCCAATCCCAAGCCAAGACTTCTTCTCGAAGCTTGGTCTGTCTACAATCAAAGCTTACTTTAGCTTAACCTAGACTATAGGCTAGACTACAATTATCATAACCTAAAACTTAATTACTTATTCGCTAGACTCATTCATTCTCACACAGGTCAGACATTCCAAATCTATCACGTTGGATAGATGTGCAGTGTCTGCATAGGTAACTAAAATTAGCCTACAAATATTATCCTAACAATACCCCCTGGCTTCTAAGCCAATGTCCACCTGGACATACATGTAATCTATAGTACATACAAAAATAAATCTAAAAAGTAATTGCTAATTATCCTAATGCCTAACATTAACCAATTTAATCAAAGCTTATGCAAACTTGCATGGCACGCAGCCCTACGACGCGCAGTCGGTACACATATTAAACAACATTTAGCTCACAGCTCTTCGACACGCAGCCTGACAAATCAAATGACACACATTAACATTTCATCATTGCAATACATTCAATACATTTCATAATATAACATCACATAGCCTCAGCTCTTCGACACGCAGCCGGGACAATCAATGTGTCTACAACATAATCATCATCAAAAATCATTAACATATTCATAACAATAACTTCATACATTTATTTCTTTCTAGATCTTAAGTTATATCTAGGTTCAACAATATCATCACTTACAGAAGGTAAAATAACATTAGTAGAATCACACACAATAGGTACACTAACACTATCATTATTAGTACTAGACAACACATTATCATCAATATTCAACGAATTATCATTAAGAAACGGTCTTTCATGGCATAGTTTTAACTTATCTACATGAACAGTATCCTTTATAACTTTATTCCTACGTCTATATTCAATAACGTAATTAACATCAGAACTTTTAGAAACTATAACATAAGGTCCGTAATAATATTGAAAAAGTTTAGCACTTTTGC
This sequence comes from Yoshiicerus persimilis, assembly GCA_020352615.2. Classification (NCBI taxonomy): domain Eukaryota; kingdom Metazoa; phylum Arthropoda; class Collembola; order Entomobryomorpha; family Tomoceridae; genus Yoshiicerus; species Yoshiicerus persimilis. The sequence continues at coordinate 89,011,446 of CM036940.2, forward strand.
CTTTCTGCTCTACATACTTACGTACTAGTACTTTATCACCTATATTATACAAAATATCCTGTCTATTCTGATTAACTCTGTCTGCTACTTTAACATTACTAGCATGAATTCTTTCCGAAGCAATTAATCTAGCATTTTGAACACGTCTTATCAAATCGTCTAGACTTACATATTTGGTATCAGAAATAGTAGCTTCTACAGGTAAAATAGCTTCTCTACCATACAACAAGAAAAATGTACTAAACATAGTAGTAGCATGATCACTTGTATTAATAGCAAAGACAATATGATTAACAAATAAATCCCAATCTATTTGATTTTTAGAAGTATAAATAGAAATACAATCAGTAAGAGTAGAATGATTACGTTCAACAACACCTTGAGACTGAGGATGAAAAGATGTACTTAATTGATGTTTAATTCCTAAAAATTTTGTAATATAACCAAACAATTCATTTAAAAATATAGTACCTCGATCAGATTGTAGGTATTTTGGAACTCCATGTCGACAAATAATTTGTTCAATTAAAAACTTTGCAATAGATTCTGTTGTCGCTTCACGAACAGCTTTAGCTTCTATCCACTTAGTAAGATAATCAACAGCGGTAATGACATAACGATTTCCAAGAGAACTACGTGTGAACGGTCCCATTACATCGATTTGAACACGATTAAATGCATTTTCAGAAATAGGAAAACTTTGTAATAAACCAGGTCTTGGAACTTTTCGTGTTTGACATGAGTGACACATTCGTACATAGTCCTTCACATTTTGTCTAAGATTAGGCCAATAATAACGAGATCGAATTTTTTCAAGTGTTTTCGTAATACCTAAATGAGAACCACTTAAAGGATTATCATGACATTCATTTAGTATTAATGATCGTAATTTCTTAGGTACATAAATAATATTAGAATTCGTATTGTGATTAATATAATATAGTATACCATTAACCAATTTAAATTTCTTATTGTACTTACAGTTTGGTTTACTAAGCATCATTTTGCCAATATTTTGAATTCCTTCGTCGTCGTTCTGTAGAGTAGAAATCGAAATAGTACCAATTGAAAGTAAAGGAAGATCTCTTAATGTGTCAAGTTTCGGATTGATGTCCCTCCTTGGAAATCTTGATAAGCAGTCAGGAACTTTATGTCGGACTCCAGAAAAATGGTAGATTCCTTCAATGGTAAACTCAGAAAGCATGACGGGCATCCGGGAGAATTTTGGAGGTATCTGCTTCTTCTTATTATATAATAGCCAGCACAAAGAATGATGATCTGTAAAAATTTTAATATTAATACCAAGTAAATAATATCGAAGGGTATTTAGTGCCCCAGATAGTCCAGTAAGTTCAAGCTCGGTAATTTTATAATTCTTTTCATGTTTGTTTAGTCCTCGACTGATGTAGGCAATAACACGTTCTTCGGAATTGTGAAGTTGAATAAGTACTGCACCAAGACCATAAGATGAAGCATCGACTTTCAAATGGGTTTCTTTTTCAGGATCAAACATTGCAAGAATTGGAGCGGTAGTCAAAGCATTTTTCAATTTAGTAAAGGCATCTTCTTGTTCTGTACTCCAAGTGAATTCGCAATTTTTACGTAATAGTTTTTGAATAGGAGCTGCCATGTGTGCAAAGCCTTTGATAAATTTTCGGAAATATGAGAATAAACCAAGTAATTTTCTAACTTCTTTTGTAGTACGTGGGGCTCTTAATTTGGTAATAGCATTAGTCTTATTAGTATTCAGTCGTATTCCATCAGAGTTCACAACATAACCAAGAATTTTAAGTTCGGTAAACAGAAAATGACATTTGCTCGGTTTCAAAACAAGATTTTCTTCACGAATACGTTGGAAAACTTTAGCCAGTTTAATTAAATGATTGTCTATAGTGTCAGAAAATATAACAATGTCATCCAGATAACACAAACATACATCGTACCGTAAGCCTGCTAGTACAACATCCATCAAACGGCAAAAATATGCTGGTCCGTTTGAAACTCCAAAAGGCATAACAGTAAACTGGTACTGTCCATCACGAGTAACAAATAAAGTCTTTCCTTTTGATAAAGCTGCCATAGCTATCTGCCAAAATCCGTTGTCAAAATCAAGATTAGAAAAATATTTAGAGTTACGTAATCTGTGCAAGATGTCCTCAAGTCGGGGTAATGGAAAACACATTTTCTTGCTGTGAAAGTTAACAGCACGTAGGTCAACAACAAATCTTAAGCCAGTCACATTTCCATCACTGTCGTATTTCGGGACAAGAAAACAGGGGCTGGACCAATCGCTGTCAGATTTTTCGATAACATTTTTCTTCAACATACTATCAACATGTTCTTGAATTATTTTATGCTGGGCTTCTGAGTGCAAATAGGGTCGTTGCTTAATAGGAGGAGTATCACCGGTGTCGATTTCACATTCAACACGATGTGTTCTGCCAAGTTTTGTTCTATCAAGTTGAAAAATATCAGAATACGCAGTAAGTAATTCGGTTAGCCTTTCTCGATCAGCTGGACAAATATCAGGATTGATGTCAAATATCTCTCTTGGCTTCTCAGAAGGGGTAGGAATATCAATAGTCGGTTTCGTATACAAAGATAATTTTCCAATAAATGTAGAACGGGAAATAATTTTTCTTGTAAATGTAGGATTAATCAGAGGAATGAATTTCGTTGTGGAATTCAACATTGCTGAAGGGGTGAGTAATTTACTCGATTTATGAAGACGAGAGCTCGGTTCAATCAGTGCGTCAACTCCATCGGGTAAATTGTTGGTTTCAACAGGAACATAATATGCGCTTCGAGGAGGAATAACACAATTTCGAGTAGCACGTACGTACATAACTTTTACTAAAGGAACTGATTGTGCAATTTCAGGTTTCGCAACTGGAATAGGATCTGGGGTAATGCCTTCATTTTTATCAGGGGAAATGTTTTCATCATGAACAGGAGAAATGTGTTCAATATCAGGAATAATTTCAGGAGCAGAAGTGGCAATAATTTGTCGGATAGGAATTTTAACTGAGGTAAAAATTTCTTTTTGAATATGAGCTGGTAAACCATGGATATAGTTCAAACGAGGATTAGTAAATTTAACTTTTCCAAAGCCGGGAGCAATCATATAATTTTTGCTGCGTAATAGATCAAAATCAAATTGTTCAATAAAATCCATACCGAGTAAACAGTCGAAAGGAATGTCTTTAGTCACCAAAAATGGATATCTAGCTTCTCCATTGCCTGCTTGGATAGTAGGAATAACAAATCCATAATCTTGTAAAGTACTGCCGTCAACACCAGTAAGTCGAAATGTTGTATTTTCAAAAACTCGTAGTCCATGTGCCAAATCATCAGAAATTAAGGAAGCTGCTGCACCAGTATCAATTGTAGCTGTACACCAAGTATTAGATATTTTAACACGAACTGTCAATGGTCCATTCATTTCTGTATTCACTGTAAAACAATTTCGAATTTTAACAATTATTCTTTGTTTAGATGTAAGGGAAGGGGAATCAATTTGTTGTACGGGTTGAAGTATGGGTGGAGGAATCAATCCCTCCGTTGCCACGCGTTTCCCTCACTGCGTGTTGAATTTCTTAAGTCATCAGGGGAACGACGTGGGGAGTCACGACGGCGGGGTGACTCGCGACGATTGTGATTTTCTCTGTCACTGGAATAATTATCTCTTCTCTGGCGCTCATAATCTCGATTACGTCTGCCATCACGATTGCCAGAATAATTTCCTTGACCTCTGCCACGACGGGTATTCGCATTGTTTGAGTAACACTCATATGAGTAATGGCCATAGCGATTGCAGGAATAACATTGAATATTGGCCTTATTAAATGATCGACGTCCTCTCGGGGTATTTCCTCTGCCTCGAGAATAATTTTCAACACGATGGGGCTCTTTCTGTACAGGAACAGTATTGACTTTCAACAGTTTCAATTGATTTTCCATTTCTTCAAGTTTATTTTTCAAAGCCGTCATCTCTGGATTTTCAATAGCCTTGGTCACGGGTAGTAAAACTTTTTGTTGCACATCTCTGTCGGGCTGGACTGTAGAATTCTGTGCCTCATAAACTAGAACCATGTCGACAAGTGCGGAATATTGAAGAGGAATGCCACGAATTTGAATATAAGTTCGTAAATTAACTGCCAAATTTTTAACCATATCTTCTACAACTGAAAATTCAACGAGAGTGGCCCAATGTTCTGTTAGGTAGAATCGAATCAGCTGGAGGAAAATTGAAGCTTTTTCGTCAGGACGTTGTTTGATATTCAGAATCTCGAACACTGTCATATTCCAATAATTCACAGTTTATAACTTCTAGTTCTATCTGAGGGTCAACAGGAACTGAATTCGATTCGGAATTTGCACTTTTTATCGAATTATTGTCAGAAACACAATATTTATAAATTTCTTCGTCACTGCTAGAGCTGCTGTCTTTTTCGGGAACAGTATCGAGTGTCGGTTGGGCTTTAGCTTTAGATGCGGAGCACTCTTGCCGCAACTTTCGTTCTGAGTCAAGGCCTTGGGGAAACTCGGGATTCTCTTTCTTTAGGCGTGCACTCTTTCTATCGTCTGGTGGTTCACAAATATATGAACAAAATATACTAAAAAACTGTCAAATTGTCTAAAAAGCGGTTCGGTTTTTGAAATCTCCACCAATTGTTAGAAGGGAAATTCTCTACTGTTATATGCTTAATGCTTATATGCTTTTAGAATCAAATGCTAACTCGCTTGAGAGGTACAAGTAATTAGAATTTTGCTTTATTCGACAAGACTCTAGTTTGCCAATGTCCGTTCTCTTCCAATCCCAAGCCAAGACTTCTTCTCGAAGCTTGGTCTGTCTACAATCAAAGCTTACTTTAGCTTAACCTAGACTATAGGCTAGACTACAATTACCATAACGTAAAACTTAATTACTTATTCGCTAGACTCATTCATTCTCACACAGGTCAGACATTCCAAATCTATCACGTTGGATAGATGTGCAGTGTCTGCATAGGTAACTAAAATTAGCCTACAAATATTATCCTAACAATTTAGTCGGCAGTATAAATAGAAATAGGTACAATAGTATATATATATATAATATTTATTTATCACACATACATTATTACACACATTATTTACACATATAATATTTATTTTTTGACCCAAACATTATTTTGCTATCATAAGGGATTCAATCCCAAAAAGAATATTTTTCTATTTATTGCATCGCAACTGCTTATTAGGATTACACTTGGTAATATATGTTCAAGACATGTGGATTTATAAAGCTTTTCATTGCCTGTTCAACATACCGGCCATGATAAAATTGAAATCGATAAACCTTGCCTTCTTTTCATGTTTGTACCCTGAAGTGTTCATTATACAGTAGATATGCAAGACAGACATGTAAACATTTTCTTGGAAGCACTTTCTTCTGAAAGCCGCTAATCAACACTCTCAGTTATGTCAAAATCCGATAAGCAGCTTCTATAACTTTTCCAAAATCAGCTATACCAATCTGTCATATTTATGAAATTAGGTCTGACAATCTTTCACTTTTTCTAAAATCCGTTATATTAAAATTTCAATCTTTCGGAATAAAGTCAAACTACTATTTTATGTCTGAATTTCTCTGAAATCCGCTGTTTATCAAATTGGTGACAAATGAAGACAGACAGTCGCATGAAAACTTTGCAGACATTCAAATATCTTATAAAACGAAAGCGTCCTTTAACACTGTTATAGAGAACAAGTAGTAGAGAATACATGGCCGAAAAGTGGATTGTAATTATTTAGTAATATCAAACAGTTAGCAGAACAATTAGATGTATTTGCAAAAGGGACAATATTGCTGCGGGACAAAGTGATACAAAATGAAGCCTAATTATGATGCTTAATGCTTGACTACAATGGTCATGGTATTTCTTTGAGCACCAAGCCCGATTTATTGGCTAACTGTGCCTACCTTATTCAGAGATACCATTAATTTATCATTTGAAAAACATTAGAATAAGTTAGCAAATGGAAGAAAAACATTTACTATTTCTCTGTATTTAAGGGACGGCTTACTTTACTTTAATAAATTGCACATCCTGCCTGAAAGGCTCATCCGGTACTGTTTGCTTAGGCGCCCTGTACTTGCCCAAGTTGAGCAGACTGACGTACTGTCTTGGATGGCGCTGACATATGTCCATATAGCACTTGTTAGTATATCTTTGGAAACGTATTGTCATGCCGTATACCTATTTAAAAAACTACGTCGGCCTACAATGATTAAAAAGCTTTCTGCTATGGATCATTAATATTTTAAGCATTAGTATGTAACTAATATAAATTCATATGCTGCGCTGGCATGCAACCTAAAAATAGGCAAAGCATAAATACAGAGTCCCTCCGAGAAATGTATTTCATTACTCTACTGCAGGCGTCTATAATACAAGAGTTTGAAAAGTAGTAAAATTCAATTTCAAAATACTGCAAATTATTTATATTTCTTTGAAGATCCATTGATCAGTACTGCATTCATTTCTTGCTGTGCAAAATAACTGTAGCACCTTATTTACAATCTAATGTGCCAGTTCTAACACTATAGCCATGAAATGCCTAATTTCTGTCGTGCTATTATACACTTTAATTCTGAAATACACAGATGGTTTAAAACTTAAATCCCTAATAGATTTGGATAGCCACTGTTATACTCAAATTGTATTTCACAACAAATATCCAAATAAACCGAATTCAGTGCCTGATGAAGTGATAATTAATGAGTTGCGTCAAGTTGAGTATCCCTACGCGATAAATGAATTTCGCCTTCCTGGTAGAGCAAATACCTGCATGAGTGCTAAAATAAGAGAACGTTTCCCCATAAAGAAAACAAAATACAATTCTGCTTTGGGTAAATATGGTGTTAGAGCATGCAATGAAGAATTCGACAGTCTACAAATGCAAACTTCATCTCCAGTGTTCCATTCTAGATTGAATTGCTTGGTAAACATTTTCGTTAATGTACACACAAGGGACTTCAGAGAAATGATGTTGACCAACTACATGAGTGAGGCCTTCAATTATAGAGACCTTCCGGGTAAATACAGTTACAGGCATGCAGAATATTCTGCAGTGTACATTTTGGTGGACAGGAAAACTCTCAACTTTGGAAAATGGAATTCAGTCTATTTCAGTCAAATGAACGTAATGGGATCCAATCGAGACATCAGTTTTCTTTTCCTAACCAAACCATGGTATTTGTTCACACTTGACTCAACATTGTACTTTATTTGCCCGCAAGTGCAATATATATCCGAGGAATATTTGATTTATGCGCATTCGCTAATTCAGCTCTTATTAAAAGATGAATCTTTATCGAGTGCAATGCTAAGAAGAAGAACTCGGCAAGATTTCATTAAAAAGAGTAGTGCAGCTCACACTATCTCAATTGTCGTTGGAGGCACAGGGACATTTGATGAGACTTACAATTACATGGGAACTCCGTTAAAAAATGAGTACTTTACAACGTTTTATCAGTTGGGCTACAGGGATATTAGTGTTGCAGTCATCTCTATTGCTGCAAAAGAATTGATTAATGTCACAATACTAACAGGTTATCCTGCAGATGGAAAACGACAACCACCTTCACCAATAATAGATTTCGGTCTTGAGTTTGAATATGAATTTGATCCGAAAAAAGATGAATACCTACATAGGTATACAGCATTAATGATAACAGGGGAATATTCTTATGACTTCATTTCGTGTGTTGTTTTGGAAGATCCAAGTATTTCCTTTTTCGGATATATTCATCCATTTGAATTAGAGACTTGGTTGACAATCATTGCTTCAATGACTTCTCTCGTTGTGGTTGTCCACATTGCACTATACCTTAGAAAGGATGAAAGCTCTTCTTATCTTTTAATATTCTACAGTTATCTTCTACAGCACTCAATATCATTACCAACAAAGTTGAATAAACACTTTTGGATAAGAATTCTCATTGGTCCTACACTTCTGGCACTCATTCTCTTAACAGAAATGTACAAAAGTATCGTAACTGCAGATCTAACGGAACCACCTCCTAACAAGAAAATCGAATTTATTCAAGACTTGATTGGTTTCCCAGAAATGAAAGCATTCAGCTCACTTCAGGGAAAAAACGAGTTTAATCCGTCTTATGTCCCTCAAGACGTAGGCTACCGTATGTTGAAGGATTATTACACTTTCTTGAAATATAACAAGACATGCCACCCAGCGGATATTAATAGAAGTAGAAGGGCTTGTCCAATTGACTGGAATTCGCCAATGCAATTTCCGGAATCTGAAATACAGAAATCCCTTGAGAATGCATTTGAAGCGTGCAATTCAATAGAGTCGTGTCCCAGCCTCTACATCGATATTTTGGCAAATAATGTCTTTCATCAATATACGTCCGCTAATAACGACGTTATTGCTAAAATTAAAAAGTCATTTCGTTTCCCCACAGGATTTCCTACTGTCTCCCCTCAAACGTGGATTTCCCAGTGCCGAAATTCCATTTTCATTGACAAGACAGAAAGACTCCATCGGTTCCTCAATGAACGGCACTGGCAGTCAAAAAGTGGCAAAATTGTTCCCAGAAGGAGATTGTATTCTGGCAAAACTAATTTAGTCGGCAAAATCGTTGCATCAGCGTTTTTCAATACTGACCTGCCTTCAATGGATCCATATTTTCGGAAGAAGTCCAATGTTTTAATTCAGTCAGGTCTTTATCACTCTTGGATAAACGCATTCAAAAGATTTAACTATACCGAGTGCAAAGAGTGCACCAAAAAAGAAACCCCAAAACCTATATCTTTTGCGTTCACAAATATTGGTAGTGTATTTTATTTGCTGGGTGGCGCATCATTTATTGCATTCTTAATTGTAGTTTATGAGTTTGTTGATGGAAGTGTCATGTATTATATCCAAAGCAGTTTACATTTCCTTGTGCCATTTGTAGATCTTAAAGGGCCTAATGGAATTTAGAAAAAAATTTTAACGTTGAGCATTTCTAGCTATTAATTAGAAAAAAACTAAGTGAAAATCCGAGAATTGAATTCAGAAGCCTTTTAATACCCGAATAGGATGTGTACCTAAATGTATATCTCTTCACATCAAAGAATGGTGGAAAGATCCCAATTTTGTATTAAGACTAGGATCTGTATTTGTTGTAGGCACGAGAATTGTGTGTGTAAATTGACCTCTTTTATAACGGAAAAGAGATTCTAGTGTTGTTAATTTAACACACTTGAAAATGTAAACTTGCATACCATTTGACCTGCTCATTTCGCCGAGTATAATACCGGAGATATTCAGTGCTATGGAAAATCGAAATCCATATTATTTATTAATTTCCAGTCTAATATCTTATTTACAGCGAAACCTTTTATTGATCACACGATACCTTATTGCTTTGCAACTTCTATTATTTAGTTTGACAAAGAAATAATAGATTAAAAATCGGAGGAGTAGGCATTGTAAAAGTACGAAAATTTCTATTCTTTAACAGTATGACCTATGGCTTTTACATCCTTGTGCTGAAGATATTCATACAATATATTTCAATCATTTGTAGCAATAGTAAGCGAGAAAAAATTACGTTGACTCGTTAAAAACATACATTTGCATAACATACCGTGTGCGCCAAAAGAACCTGAAACGCTGTCGGGGGCTAACTCCTAAACCTGAGAACCTACAGAAATGTGGTGACCATCATTCGAAAGAAAACAAAATTTAAACCAAAACTGATATTATGTCTCCCTGAAACATTTGTATTTTTAAGGAAATATGTAGCGTCAAATAGTATCAGCATTTTCCGTGTAAATTTTGGAAAAAAGGTTTAGAAGTTCGGTTTGCATTTTTATACTACCGGAAGGACATTTCTGGTAGAAGAATATGCTAAATCTTGTAGTATTCCAACAGTCCGTCATAGATTTAGGAAAAGGTTCCCAAAACCATCGGCTCAGATCAAAACACTTTAAACAGGACTCTTAAAAGTGGTCACAATACTGAACTGTGGCTCATAGCAGACTCAAATCGGGTCACCCGAGCTCCTTTCTAACAGAAGCTAATTTGAAAAGAATAGGTCAGAAATTTCATGAAAAAGCTTAGTTGCCAATTAGTAAGGTTCATCTAAAACTCAATTTGAGTCATGGCACGATTCTAAGAGGACTAATAAGAGTAACAAAAATGAAATCTTACTGGCCAACTAAACTGCAAGAGCTGAAACATGGAGGTTACGCTAAGATAATAAAGGTTTTTGCAAGAAATTAAAATGACTTAATTAATGACACGAAAATTTGGGTTACTCATAAATAATCTCCATGCATTACTGGAAAAGGGTCTGAAAAGTAAAGGTATCAAAGCTATTAATGAAATTGTACCAGATATGATAGCCTCTGCATGCCATTTTGTTGTCAACAGATTCGAAAAATGTGAACAGACGGGTGGAAGGCATGTCTTTTAAATATCCCTATTTCTTACACGAGAAAACACGTAATTTTACCGAATTTTCTCTGCCTTCTAAAGTTTTAAAAACATTAATAAATTAAGGACGCAATTTAAAGTCGGAACACAAATGAGTGAAACCAGAAACAGGAAACTTTTCTGTGGACTGGATGAAAAGCGAACTGTTTTCCGGCTACAGAAAAGTTACTAAATGAAATTGGGTACTACTACATTAATGCGAGTTAATACGGGTACGGATTTTCTATGGCACATGGAAAGACTGTTGTATGCTTGTAACTAGAATGTATGAGGTTGTTAGGTGCATATGATAAGGCAGGTGTTCAAGCTCAGAATAGCAATGGAAAATATCTTTTTAATGAGTCCATTGTTAAGGTTAATACACTTAGGAATACAAATTATATTACAAAGAATTTTTCTGTAAATGTCAAATAGTGTAGTAATAGGTATAAAGGTATAATTATTTATAATTTGCATTATTTATAATTATTAAGTAGCGGAAGCTACTTTATAATAATGCCCGGAACAATCTGTCTGTCTGTCTGTCTGTCTGTTGGCTCTGTAACTCATGAACGGTTTAATATAATTCGCTAAAACTTTTATTGTATGTTCTTGGAGTCCCGAGGAAGGTCCCCTGCGAAAATGGGTGTGATCGATCACTAGCATCCACCAAAAAAATTGATTTATATAGGGCCTACAGTTCCATGTATTACCAAAAGTGTTGTGCAGCTGGAAGCTACTTTATAGTAATACCCTGGACAGTCTGTCTGTCTGTCAGTATAGTCTTCCGTCTGCCCGTCTGTTGGCTCTATACCATATGACCGGTATAATATAATTCGCTAAAACTTTTTATGAGTGATACTCTCGTGGATTTAATGATACCGCTGTGGAATATGAGAGTTAATTCTGTGTCGCTTCCGCTACTTCATTATGTGCATGGGGTGGGGTGGACTCGAGAGAGGATCAAGTTTTAGGGGGCAACCCCCCCGGATGGAATTTTGGGCCGTGGGGGGGAACCTTTGGGGAACTGTACTTACCCCCCACCCCCGGATGGGAAAAAATTTTTTTGCGTCGGATGGTAAAATACATAAATTACGCATCCGGCTACAGATATATATGATGTGTTCCAAAATTTCCCTATTTCAATAGAGGAAAAGGGGACGTCCCGTGCATATGCAATAGAAAATCCGTACCCGTATTAATTCATTATAAATATAGTAGTCCCCCATTTCATTTAGCAACTTCTATGTCGCCAGAGAACCGTACCTAATTTCATTTGGTACGGTTCATTCAGTCCGCTTTTCATCCAGTCCACAGAAAAGTTTCCTGTTTCTGGTTTCACTCATTTGTGTCCCGACTTTAAATTTAATCCATAAATTAAGTACTTTTTGTATCAATTTTGATTGGAATTTTGTTCTCTTCCGAATGATGGTTAGCACATTTCTGTAGGTTTTCAGGTTTAAGAGTTACAGCCCCAGACATCGTTTCATGTTCTTTTGGCGCACCCTGTATATTTTACTAGTAGAGTTGTTAGCCAGCTTAATGTTAGGTTAACGTAATTCACATATAGAACGTCTAACGTCTACAGGAATAAATATATATTAATTAATGTTGATGTAATTTATTTACAAGGATGCGAAACCCCAAGGGGTTTTAGCAGAAACCCTCGACCGGTGGGTTTACAAAGTTCTGTGTATCTGGTTTACCTAATTAAGATAATATTCACGATATATTGCTTATATTCCTACTTTATTAAATTACAATATCACTAAGTATTAAATATTTTCACATGTTGTACGCCAAACTTTATTTGCTGTAATTTGCTGCGAATATGGCCATTTTCAAGTTCCCCTCTGGCAAATACCCAAAAACACATTGGTTTTGGTTAAAAAAGTGAGTCCGGGGTTTGGTCAAAATCCGAAGCACCCTGGGTCAGCATACTTGTTTATTTATGTTCTCTCGTTTGCTAATTTTAAGTGACTTAAATTTAATCTTTCGTCTTAATGATTTAAATTTTCGTCTTTTTCGGTTGAATGTTTCGGCAAATGAATTTTTCGTCTTATGATTTAATTTTTCGTCTTGCGATTTAATTTTTCGTCTTGTGATTTAATTTTTCGTCTTGCGATTTAATTTTTCGTCTTGTGATTTAATTTTTCGTCTTTGGAATTCATAGTTCCTTGTGCAAGAACTATGGGTTCTCAACATGTGCAGTCATCAGACACTGATTTTTCAGAATCTGAAGCAGAAGTTGGCATTAAAGTCTAATCAAAAAGAGGTAAAGTTACATACGAGTGGAGTTTTGTGCGTAGTTTTGACAGTGAACAAGAAGCCCATGAGTACACAAGATTGTTGAAGTTCCACCTAAGATTGCGCTGAAAAATTTTCTGTCATACCACCATCGGAAAAATAGTGATCATGTAGTTTATTTTGGTGACCTGGAAGACTATATTCAATCAGAATTCACCGTTTGGAAAGTTACCTTGAATACAAAAGATTGGCTGACTTCAACTTGCCTTGCTTATCAAAAAGATTCGTTATGTAAACACATCATTGGCATTCTGTCCATGAAGAAACTTACAACTTTTCCTCCTAAAGTGAAGAAAGTTCCCCTTGGACAGAAGCGCAAACGTGGCAGACCAAAGGGAAACCCTTCTTAAATATAATTGTAATATAATACTATGGAAGACGAAATATACATGACTAAGACGAAAAATTAAATCACAAGACGAAAAATTAAATCGCAAGACGAAAAATTAAATCATAAGACGAAATATTCATTTGCCGAAACATTCAACCGAAAAAGACGAAAATTTAAATCATTAAGACGAAAGATTATATCGCATCCATTTTAAGTTAAGTTCTGTAATTATAATGTATGTGTGTAGATGGCATACATACTGCGACTACATATCTCGTGGAATATTCTGGAAGCCGTCTAATACAATGTTAGTCGGAGTACGGTGTTAATAAAGTACACTTGTATAGAGAATCTCTCTGTCTACCCGGGTATTATTATTGCTGTTCGGTGTCGCATAAAACCTTAGACCACTGATAGCACCGAATAGTACAGTATGTATAACTTAACGTATAGTGCAAATCCAAAAATAAAAAATGTAACTAAATAATAATGCACTTTGTAATTAACCGTATTTAAAGGTCAAAGACCAAATCAATTGTACAGCGTAATAAATTCTATTCTATTCTAAATAATACTTTTCTATTAAATTTGAATGCAGAAATTTGATTCACCAAATTCATTACTTCTTCCAGAAGACGTAGTTTTCCCATAACGCCTTATTTTACATTATACGTATTTACATATTCGCGATTAGGTAACTTTTAAGTATGCAAAGTTAACCATTGCATGTATATTTTCCATTTCACTCAAGTTCTACAATTTACGCTGTCTTTCCTCATCAGAATAGCATATTTGCTGAATATCTTCTAACGATAAGCCTTTTCCCAAATTTGATGAGTTGTTTAAGTATGATTTTAATTGGAAGCTAATCTAGTCATTCTCCGAAAAATATCTACTGTGAATACTGTGGATCCACTGTTTTAAGATAGCATTGGAAAGTAGTTTTACTCCTTTTCATATTTTTAATATCCGAAATCATAAGAAAATTTAGCCTAAATTATAAGCGAAAGGTATGCAAATACAATTTGGGCCATTAATATTTTAAGCATGAATGTATAACTGATGCTAATTCATGTGCTGCTGCTTCTAAAGCATGAATATAGAGTTCTTTTAAAAATCCATTTTATTGTTCTGTATGTAACCAATACAAGAGTTTGAAGAGTTGTAAAATTCAGTTTCAAATTACGGTAAATTACTTGTGTTACTTTGAGGATCAGTGGATTAGTGCTGCATTTATTATTTGTTGTGAAAAACAACTGTAGGCATCTGATTTACAACCTAAAGTAACATGGTACAGTTGTCATATCTATTTAAGTTATGGTTCTACCATAACCATGAAAAACTTAATTTCTGTCGTTTTAGTATGCACCGCAATTGTACAATACTCTGCTGCATCAAAATTTAAATACCTGTTAGATTTGAATAGACACTGTTATGCGCAAATTGTGTTTCGCCACAAATATCCAAATAAACTGAATTCTCAGTCTGATGAGGTGATAATTAATGAGCTGCGCCTCTTCTCCTCGTCTCCAAAGTTGCATGGAATAATACAATCCTTTTGATTGACATCTTAAATTGTATACCTTCCTTAACGGCGTAAATTATATATTTCTTATAAAAGGCTTTATAAAGATATTGGATTGATGCAAAGTTACTGAAAATGATGACTGCAAAAAGTAATATTTAAAATATTTTTTTTACTCAACTTTTAACAACCTTTAAAATTAGCTAATCTACGAAACCCTCCACAATCGACCAGTAGTTATAAAACTGAAATCGATAATCCTTGTCATGTTTATACTGCATGTGCATACTTAGAAATGAACATATTTGAATGCCACCAGAGAAGAATAAGGATCCTCAAATTATTAACATGAACCAATTTATTTTTTTATAAAATACCTACAACAGGTATTTTAGAAAATTATTTAACGAGCTGTTACTGTTTGGGGAAAATCATACTGACGATCATTTACATGTAAATAATGATTTACTATTATATATCTCTTAGGAATATCTACGTCCAAAGTACTTGCTCGACTACTTATGATTACACATTTCGAACTCTGGAATGTTTACCATCAATCGGTATAATTATAATCAATGATACAAAATACCTACATTAAATTACACAGGAATTAAAAAATTACACAGGAAAAAATTCGCCAATTTTTAGCGAGCCATAAGCTCACTTATTTATTGTTGACACTGACTTTTTATATATTTGCATATTTGAAAGTGTGTCTGTCGTGTGTTTTAAGAAGTTGCCTCGAATTACCTTGATTAAAAAGCTTTTGACATGCATCATTAATATTTTAGACAGTAGCTAGTAGATAAGTGATAAATTCATATGTTGCTGACATACAACCTGAAACTTTGTGCAGCATAAGTATAAAGTTCTTCTTGAAATTTGTTTAATATTCCACTCCAAGAACCCAACATAATACAATAGGTTAATTTGTCTGGATTGTGCTCCTTAGTGTGTAAAAGAAAATCTAAACATCAGATTTTATAATTTACAGTCAGTTCAAACACCATAGCTATGAAAAACCTAATAATTTCTGTTATTTTAATATGCACTGCAATTCTAAAACACACGGCTGGATTAAAATTAAAATATCCAATGGATTTGGATAGACACTGTTACACTCAAATTGTATTTCACCACAAATATCCTAATAAACCGAATTCTCTGTCGGATGAAACTATAATTAATGAGTTACGTCAAGTGGAGTATCCTTACGCAATAACAGAGTTTCGCTTCCCTGGTGGAGACAACACCTGCATGAATGCAGATATAAGAGACTTGTTCCCAGAAAAGAAAACAAATGCGAATGCTCACAACAATTATTATGGCGTGAAAGCATGCAATACTGAATTCGACAGCCTAAAAATGAAATCTTCATCTCCGGTTTTCCAATCTCGGTTGAATTGTTTGATAAACGTTTTCGTTAATCTAAACACAAGGGACTTCAGAGAAATGATGTTGACCAACTACATCAGTGAGACATTTAATTACAGAGGTCTTCCTTTTAAATACGGTTACAAGCACGCCGAGTATTCTTCAGTCTACATTATTGTGGACAAAGAAACTCTCAACTTCGGAAAATGGAATTCAGTCTATTTCAGTCAAATGAACGTAATGGGATACAATGTAGACATAAATTTTCTTTTCCTGACCAAACCATGGTATTTGTTCACAGCTGACTCAACATTGTACTTTCTTTGCCCGCAAGTGAAATATATATCGAGGAGATATATGACGTATGCGCATTCGTTAATTCAGCTCTTTATGAAAGATGAATCTGTATGTAGTGGGATGCTAAGAAGAAAAACTCAACAAGATTTCATCCAAAAGAGTAATGTAGCTCACAATATCTTAATTTCAGTTACATCCACAACGGCAATGCATGGGGATTACAATTACTGCGGAGCTTCATTGAAAAATGAGTACTTTACTACGTTTTATCAGCTGGGCTATAAGGATATTGCGATTGCAGTCATTTCTATTGTTGTCCAAGAATTGACAAATGTGACCATAGAATTAGGGCTACCTTCAGCAAGTTCAGTATATGAAACTTCACCTTCACCAATGATACAATTCCATCATGATAGCGACTTTCGTTTCAATCCTGTAAGGGAACAATACACATACTTGTCAATGATGATAACTAGGGAATATTCCTACAATTTCATTTCGTGTGTTGTTTTGGAAGATGCAAGTCTTTCTTTCTTTGGATACATTCGTCCATTTGAATTAGAGACATGGTTGGCAATAGTAGCTTCAATGACTTCTCTGGTTGTCTTTGTCCACATTGCACAATACCTTAGAAAGGACGAAGGCAATTCTTTTCTTTTAATATTCTACAGTTATCTTCTACAGCACTCAATCGCATTACCAACAAATCTGAATAAACTCTTTTGGATAAGAATCTTGATTGTTCCTACACTTCTGGCACTCTTTCTCATAACAGAAATGTACAAAAGTATAGTAACTGCAGATCTGACGGAACCACCTCCTAACAAGAAAATCAAATCTATTGAAGACTTGATGCATTTACCAGAAGTAAAGGTATTCAGCCCTCTTCAGGGAAACGACGAATTTAGTCCGTCGTATGTCTCTCAAGATATAAGCTATCGTTTTCTAAGGGATTATTACACTTACTTGAAATATAATAAGACTTGCCATCCATATGGTGAAAGTGGAATTAGGGCTTGTCCAATTGATTGGTATTCGACAATGGAATTCCCGGAATCTGAAGAACAGAAAACGCTTGAGAATGCGTTTGAAGCATGCAATTCAGTAGAGTCGTGTCCTGATTTCTATTTCGATATTTTGATAAATACTGTATTAACTCAATATAAGACCCCTACCAATGAAATTATTGTTAAAATTAAAAAGTCATTTCGTTTTCCCCCAGGATTTCCTACTGTTTCCCCTCAAACGTGGATTTCTCAATGCCAAAATTCTATGTTCATTGACAGGACGGAGAATCTCCATCGATTCCTGAACGAATCTTACTGGCAGTCAAAAAGTGGTAACATTGTTCCCAGAAGGTATTTGTATTCTGGCAAAAATAAATTAGTAGGAAACTCTCTTATATCAGCGTTTGACAGTACCGAAGTACCCGCAATGGATTCATATTTTCGAAAGAAGTCAAATCTTTTACTTCAGTCAGGTCTTTTCCATTCTTGGTTAAATGCATTCAAAAGATTTAACTATACCGAATGCAAAGAGTGTACTCAAAAAGAAACTCCAAAACCTGTATCTTTTACATTCACAAACATTTCGAGTATATTTTATTTATTGGGTGGCTCATCATTAATTGCACTTATAATTGTTGTTTATGAGATTATTGATGGCAATGTCATGTATTATATTCAAAGGTGTTTAAAATTCCTTTTGCCTTTCGTAGATCTTAAAAGGACCTAATTATATTTGCAAAACGTTTTGAGGGTGATCAATTGTAACAAAAATCGAGAAAAAATTGAATGCAAATCAGAGAATCAAATTCAACCTTCTATAAACCCAATAGAATTTTTACCAAGCTCTATATTCGAAATATGTAGTTTGATTTGAATGCGTACGGTAACAATGACGGGATATTCAATATTATCTATTAATGTTGTCTTATTTATAATAAAAGAAATGTTATCTTTGATGTTTAATGTTATCTTATTTACAGCAAAAGCATTTATGGATAGGGATACCACTTTTTACAGCAATTTTGTCTTTTTTCAAATGACGGTCACCGCATTGTGCAGATCTTCAGGTTTACTAGCTATAACTGTAGACATCGCTCCACATTTATTTTGGTAATATTAAGTGGTAGCCTTTCATATTTTCTGCTGTATCAACACTCGTTTTAGTTTTCTAAAAACGACGTTTAAATATTGTACAAAAATTAAATACTTTTTGCGTACCGGGATCCCAGAAAGTTGCATAGAAAATATTTATGAGAAAATTTCATTTTGAAAATGAAGGATAAAGGCCATTATGAATACTACGCCGTTGCGTTAAGTAATTAGCCAAAGAAAACCACTCATTAATTATTTAACGTCTATACAATTGAGATCAGGTTCAATATCACTTAACTGCTCATTGCTGGATTACCTATATCTGCTCATACCTTACCGAAGAAATGACGACAAACCGCTGTTAGGGTTCCCTAACACTTTCTTCCTAACTGCACAAGATTTATAGCATTTCATGTAAAGTAAGTTTATAAAAGTTTTTTGGTTAACAGAAGCTTATTAAGAATGCTGTGACTGCAAAAGTAAATATTAAAGAATTTCTAAAACTTTTAAAAAGCGTTACTAAACATTCCAGATATTAACTAAATACAAAACCCTCTCCAACCAGCCAGTTGTAATAAAACTGAAATTGATGAACCTTGTCTGTCTTATCATGTTCGTTACCTGAAGCGTTCATTATGCTAATTGGTATATGGTAGCGACTTGACATGTACAGAGGCCATCGTTATATCGCCGCTTTTCTTCTAAAACCGGATAAGCAAACTTTCATTTATGCGAAATACTAATAAAGTATTTCTAAAACTTTTCCAAAATCCACTATTCCGATTTACCATTTTTTAAATCAAATACCTATATACATTATACAAAAAATCGTTTTCAAGGAATAAAGTCAAAGCAAGTATTTATTTCTGAAATGTAAAATCCGCAAATATTTGGTTTACTATGAGTGACAGTAGAGCGTCTTCAGTGCTATATCGGTTTTCGAACTAATAACTAAAAGATACGAAAGGGCAAATAAGAAATGTAGCCTTTTGTAAAGATGGGATTACCCCACACTTTTGGAATAGTATTCCCAACTTTGTCTTGCGGTTTCGTATGCAATAGTAAAGTCATTATTGGAAACAACTTTTTTTGCCTTTGCGTAATTTTCTTTTTTGGACGCATGTTATTAAAATGATAGATTTTAGGTACCTATTATTTATTCTTTCACAGAAATGTGAAAATATCTACAAAACCCAAGCAGTGTTGCATGGTTTCATTTCTGAAACGTATTATGTATTTGTATTTGTATAGCATACAACATATTTACTTAGATAAAATAAAATCATAGGTAAATTTAGTTTGCTAAACTTGTTTGTCTTACTGTGAAGTACTCAGTATGTGAAAACATCTCCAAAACTAAAATACCAGGATAGACCATATTTTCTAATAACACAAATAAAAGTGTAAACTGTGCTTCTGAAAGGCTTACTGTTCGTTTTTTGTGCAAAATATATTGTTTCGAACAAAGTGGGATAACACTTCCTTCCAATTCTTTCTGATATCTTCTATTTAAGCCGCCTTCTCGTAAATCGATGGCCCTACATATAGACTGAAGAGAAAAATTGAGTATACTGCATAACTGTATTTCATTTGTTATACTAAATTAAATACGTAATTGTATTTCATATAATATCTATTTATTATAATATGTACTGATAGTTAAATAGCTCTCTGTATTTGTAATTTCTGACCACCACAGCGCTTCCAAATGATAGGAATAGCAAAATAGTTTCACAAACATCTGAGTCTGAAAAGTTATTTCCTTCAGCCATAGCAGTCCATAACTTAGGATTTTTCTACCATAAATTCTTCTTGACCAGTTCTTCACGTAACAGAAAATTCTTGAATGAAAACATTGTTTAATTTCGTGCGTTCAAAGTTTTCATTATTATAAGGTATATATTATAAGTAGTAACCCTCAAATAGTTCCTAAGATTGATACTGGACTTATAACGGCATAGGGTATATATTTTATATTAAATAATTTTATAAAAATCATTTGATTAATCGTAGATGTCACTAAAAATAAAAGATTAAACATTAAAAATTTTCCTTTTGCCAACTTTTAAGCAAACCGTCGTTAAGTATACATAGAAATTAACCAAGGAACGAAACCCTCTTCAACCTACCTGTCGTGATAAAACTGAAATCGATAAATCATGTCTGGCTTTTCATGACTTTCATGACATGATTCATAAAACTAATTCATAGTATATGCCATACAGACTTGTACCATTATTATCGTATATTACTATAAAGTTTATTTTATTAGGAAATGAAGACCTGCAGTATTTGATTATTTTGGAATTCCATGAATATATGATATTCAAATTAGCAAAACGATAATAAAAAGGTGTTATTGAATTTTACCTGGACAAACTAGTATAGAAAAATGAAAAATGAAAAAAATAATTGTACTACACCATTAAAAAGATTAGCGTAAAAAATAAAAACCATGAAAATAGACATTATTAAATCTCAAGTATTTGCGCTGCGGGACGGTTATATCTTCAGCGGACACGAAACTGAAAGACCAGTTTCACCTTTTTAGTTTGTAGGTCATTTGCTAAATGACGTCGCTGAGGAGCATTAGACAAAGTAATCCACTAATTATTAATCATACTTTGTTATTGCATTATTAACTTCGTATACCTGTTCATACATACCTGTTCATTCCTAAGTCGAAAAGCAAAGACAAAATTCGGTTTAGTTTTTCTCATTGTCCCCATTCCTACATGCAATAATCCAGTCATTATGATGGACATCTTTTATATCATACTTAACGGCGTAAAGTACACATGTCGTATTATAAACAGCTTTATAATACATTAACCGATTAGTACAAAAATTCAAGCTTAGCGATATACCGAATAATTATAATCAATGATATATAGGTATAATACCTGTATTTTTTTAAAAATGACAGAAGGTAAAATTCGTCAATTTTTATATCCCAATGTTTTTAAATGTAGGTCTTTTGTATCATTGCTGTAAAATCAGTATTTGTACTACTTGTGTAGTCATACTTCTGCAACCAACTTGCCGACCGGAGGTGGTATTTCAAGTAATACCGTCGCCATGCCTATTGTTAAAATTTAAAATTTGTTTGGATGGACATTGGTTTTCTCAATTTAGTAGTTCTTCACTTGGATAATGTGATAATGAGCCAATGATCTCTTGAAGGATACTAGTTAATGACTACTAAGCTAACAAACATTAAAATTTAAAGACCGCCCTACACAAGTGTAATCGCAATCTACTTTACGCTGCGCTAGTGATGCTGGTAACATTATCCGTTCTCTCAGAGACCTACATGCGGATCTCTCATATACCTTTCTTTGAGCTCGTCCAACTAGAGCATTAGCTACTAATCTTAAGACGTGTCCTCCAAAGTGCTATGACATATGCAACTTTTAATGTAGGTATTGTATTATAATACTGTCGTCCATTTGCGTGTGTATTTTAGAAAATTGCCTCGGTTTACCTTGATTAAAAAGCTTTTTGACAGGCGCGATTAATATTATAGCTAGTAAGTGAATAGCAGAACAAGTGATACAAATTCATACGTGGCTGATGCACAACCTTAAACTTAGTCCGGTATGAGCAAAGAGTTCTTCTCAGAAAATTTTTCATTATTTCGCTCCACATCAACCCAATACAATACAACCTGCCAACTTGATATTGATTGCGCTCCTTAGTAATTCTGCAGAACAATGTCTAAATATCAGAGTTTATTATCTACAGTTGTCAGTTACAACAACATCACATTGAAAAGCTTAATTTCTGTCGTTTTATTATACACCGCAATTGTGAAGTACACTGCTGCTTTAAAATTTAAATACCCGCTAGATTTGGATAGACACTGTTATACTCAAATTGTGTTTCACCACAACTATCCAAATAAGCCGAATTCTCTTTCTGAGGAATCTATAATTAATGAGTTGCGTCAAGTTGAGAATCCCTACGCGATAACTGAATTTCGCCTTCCTGGTAAAGCAAATACCTGCATGAGAGCTAAAATAAGAGACTTGTTCCACAAAAAGAAAACAAATTTGGATGTCCACCATAATTATCTTGGCGTGAGACGTTGCAATAAGGAATTCGACAGTCTAAAAATACAATCGTCATCTCCAGTATTCCATTCGCGGTTGAATTGTTTGGTAAACATAGTCGTTAATCTAGACACAAAGAACTTCAGAGAAATGATGTTGACCAACTACATCAGTGAGACATTTAATTACAGAGGCCTTTCTTTTAAATACAGCTACAGTTACGCGGAATATTCTTCACTGTACATTATTGTGGACAAAGAAACTGTCAACCTCGGAAAATTGAATTCAGTCTATTTTTCTCATGTGAACGTAATGAGATCAACACTCGATATAGGTTTTCTTTTTCTAACCAAGCCATGGTATTTGGTCACACTTGACTCAGCATTGTACTTTCTTTGCCCGCAAGTGGAATATGTATCGAGGAGATATATGACGTATGCGCATACGCTAATTCAGCTCTTTATGAAAGATGAGTCTGTATCTAGTGGGATGCTAAGAAGAAAAACTCAGCAAGATTTCATTCAAAAGAGTAATGTAGCTCACAATATCGTAATTTCAGTTGTATCTACAACAGCACTTCATGCGGATTACAATTACCACGGAGCTCCTTGGGAAAATGAGTACTTTACAATGTTTTATCAGCAGGGCTATAAGGATATTGCGATTGCAGTCATTTCTATTGCTGTACAAGAACTTTCAAATGTGACCATAGAACTAGGACTACCTCCAGCAAGTTCAGTATATGAACCTTCACCTTCACCAATGATACAATTTCATCATGATTTTGACTTTCACTTAATTTCTGAAAACGACCAATACATATATTTGTCAATGATGATAACTAGGGAATATTCCTACAATTTCATTTCGTGTGTTGTTTTGGAAGATCCAAGTCTTTCTTTCTTCGGATACATTCGTCCATTTCAATTAGAGACATGGTTGGCAATAATTGCTTCAATGACTTCTCTGGTTGCCTTTGTCCACATTGCACTATACCTTAGAAAGGACGAAAGCAATTCTTTTCTTATAATATTCTACAGTTATTTTCTACAGCACTCAATATCATTACCAACAAAGCTGAGTAAGCTCTTTTGGATAAGAATCTTGATTGTTCCAACACTTCTGGCACTCTTTCTCATAACTGAAATGTACAAAAGTATCGTAACGGCCGATTTGACGGAACCACCTCCTAACAAGAAAATCAAATCTATTCCAGACTTGATTAATTTAACACAAGTAAAGGTATTCAGTCCTCTTGTGGGAAATGACGAATTTAGTCCGTCTTATGTTTCTCAAGACATACGGGATCGCTTTCTAAGAGATTATTACACTTTCTTGAAATATAACAAGACGTGCCACCCAGCGAGTAAAAATGGAACGGCTTGTCCAATTGACTTGGATTCGGCAATGGAATTCCCGGAATCTGAATTACAGAAAACCATTGAGAATGCCTTTGAAGCTTGCAATTCAGTAGAGTTGTGTATTGACGTCTACTTTGATATTTTGATGAGAACTCTAACTCAATATAAGTCCCCTACCGATGAAATTATTAAAATTAAAAAGTCATTTCGTTTTCCCCCAGGATTTCCTACTGTTTCCCCTCAAACGTGGATTTCCCAATGTGAAAATTCTATTTTCATTGACAAGACAGAGAAACTCTATCGATTCATCAATGCATCTTACTGGCAGTCAAAAATTGGCAATATTGTTCCCAGAAGGCATTTGTATTTTGGCAAACGTAATTTAATAGGTAACTCCCTTGTATCAGCATTTGAAAGTACCGAACTACCCGCAATGGATCCATATTTTCGAAAGAAGTCAAACGTTTTACTTCATTCAGGTCTTTTTCACTCTTGGTTAAATGCATTCAAAAGATTTAACTATACCGAATGCAAAGACTGCACCCAAAAAGAGACCCCAAAACCTGTATCTTTTACGTTCACAAATATTTCTAGTATATTTTATTTGTTAGGGGGCATATCATTTATTGCACTTATAATTGTGATTTATGAGTTTATTGATGGAAGTGTCATGTATTATATTCAAAGGTGTTTAAAATTCCTTTTGCCATTCGTAGATCTTAAAAGGACCTAATTGCAAAATTTTAATGGTGGTCAATTGTAACGAATAACGAGAACAAATTTAATGGAAATCAGAGAATAGTCGAGTTCAACTTTGTTTAAATCTATTCCAAGCTCTTTACGTCTCCACATCAGAGAACGGAGGAAAAATCCCAATATTGTATTTAGCAAGGTATTTTTTGCCTGTATAAACTTTCTGTCGTGATTCATTATTATCGGCAATTGGTTTAACAGGTATGTGTTTCAAATGACCATTGTGTATTCAAGCTTCATGACTAAGGTTGTGCGACTCTTACACAAAGAGCTTAAGTTGCTTTAAGACCTGTAAGATCTATAAGCATATATTTAGTTGAGTACCCTGAATATATTTCACTTATTAATAGCAAGAAATAACAAAGAGAATCAATATGCCGATTTGTTATAGGTATACGTGCGTGTGCATTAGCTAGCTTAATGGAAGATTTCTGTAATACATATCTATTAAACTTGGCTTCACAATTCATATTTATAACGCATTGCTCAAATTTAACTGACTTCTTTACAGAAGAAATAGATACGCTTTGTCATTCCAGACGTTTTTACATTAAATATATTTACAGAATCAAGAGTACAAGGTACCTCTTAAGTATGCATGATATTAACCTCAACATATACATTTCCATTTCACTCACACTTCACTTCACATTATATAATTAGTTATCTCCTTTCTCATTGGGATAGCACATTTGCTGAATAGCTCCTAACCGCAACTTTTCCCCATAAGTTCTATGTGGTGGAAGTATGATTTTAATTGGCAAATTAATCTAGTCATTTCTCAAAGAATGTCCTAATCTACGTACAGTTATTTTGTGAAGCAAAGGAAACTGTAGTTTATTACTCTTTTATATTTTCAATGTCAGAGGTCACAAGGTAATTCAGTTTAAAATATAAGCAAATGAAATCACTTTGCGTTCTAATTCATTTTTTATATACAAAGTTTGTGCATAAAACACCATTGCTTTTAATATGCGAATTAAAATTTCAAAAAAGTATACACATTTAATGTTTTGACTACTGTAGTTTTCTATGGAATGGGTAAATTAATAAAGCAATGATAGAATAGCATGACGGAGAAACCATTATATTGGGTCAAAATAAACATACACTAAAATGTAAAATTTACACAGCAAACAAATGTACCAAATATTATATTATATATATTATACACTCGGAGAATTAGGAATAGCAAATTTCTATGTCATTTGTGAGGTCGCAATCTTTTGTTACTCATTTCCGCGAGTTCTTACTTATAATAAAAGCAATGTTATTTTTAATGTCTAATACACTGTTATTTTAAATAAAAGCAATTATTGATATGGATATCAATTTTGACAGAAAGACTGTCTTTTTTCGAATGGTGGTGACAGTTTTTGTGCAGGTCTTAAGGTTTACTAGCATACATCGCTTCACATTAATTTTGATAATATTAAGTGCTAGCCTTTCATACTTTCTCCTGCATCAACACTCGTTTTAGTTTTTTAAAGACAATGTTTAAATATTGTACAGGAATTAAATACTTTTCGGGTATCAGAAAGCTCCCAGAAAGTGCCATAGAAAACATTCATGAGAAAAATGACATGTTGAAAATGAAGAATGAAGGTCATTTTGTATACTACGCCGACAGTTGAGTTGAGCATCAATATCACTTAACAGCTCGTGCTCATTGCTCGACTATATCTGTTTTCACTTTACCTTAGAAATGCGACAAACCTCTGTTGGGGATCCGTCGAAGATTAAAGTACTTAAAGTAGAAATTTATTACTTACTAACGCCACAACATACTATGTATATTTTATGTAAGGTAGGTTTATAAAAATTATTTGTTCAACAGAAGTTTACTAAGAATGGTGTGACCGCAAAAGTAAACAGGAAATTCGTTCTGCGAGCTTTTAAATAAAGCGTTTTTAAATATTCTTGAAGTACAAAACCGTCTTCAACCAGCCATTCGTGATAAAACTGAAATCGATAAACTCTGCCTTATCATGTTTATTACCTGAAGCGTTCATTATGCTAATAGATATGCGGTACCGACATGATATATGCAAAGGCTATCGCTATATCGTCGGTTTTATTCTAAAACCGGCTAAGCAAACTGGTAGCACACGCGAACAGCACGCTTACCACCCTAGTGAAAATCACCCCGCCCTCTTACCCTTCCACTGGAAATACCCCTAAACAACAACAACTCCCACATGAAGATCATCCGGGCACAAAAATCACCCCAATACGAAAATTTGCGTTTAGCATAACTAGTAGCTGATTTTAGTACGTTTTAAAACGAGCTCTGGGCTTCCAACTGACAAGATTCTCCTTGCTGTCTTTGTTCCCTGAATTTTTCATTAATAGCAAATGAGGGTAAGGGGTGTACAGCAATTGGCAAAATAATGCTTTAAAATAGGTAAGGGGGCGAAGGGTAAAAAGGTAGCAAAAAAGTGACTTGTTTGTTTACGCTCCCAATGCTGGTGTATGTCCTGTAAGGTTGTCTCAGGAGAAAATTTTTAACCCATTCTGTTTTTCCAATCCAAATTACATATACCAGATTTCCATACAATGTGTAGGATTTCCATAATAGCTATGCATTCATCCATCCGTGCCTGTTGCCTCGATAACACTAATAATGCTAACAAAAGTCCGCCCCGTATTCTAAATTATGAAACAGGTCTTAAAAATCTTAAAGATAGTGTCATTTTAAACATCAAGTGAATATAGTTTATTTAAAACACCTGATACAAACTTTCTGCTAAACACGACAGCTATCTCTTATCTGACGCTCTAAATATACACGTGGATATTTAGAATTCAATTTTTGGTTTCCGTCAATTTATGTGCATAATCATTTCAAAAGTTCAAATTACAATGAAATAATGAACTCAAGTTTCTTGTGTCATTATTTATATAATTTATGTACAATTGATGTCTATTATTTTAATGTGATCTGTTGCTATTTGCTGCAACATAATACTTTAAAATCTAAAGCCGGCACCTAAATCACTTGCAAATTTTATACTCCAAGTGTATAACATTAATTTATCTCAACTTACAATGCAGGTTGTTATTGGAAATTTGATAGAATTTGTCTCAGCGGATTTTGGAAGCAATAATAGTTTATATATCTGGTTTAAAAAAGAAAAAAATGGTTTACCTAATTTTGTAAAAATAGATTAGCAATAGAGCGGCTGATAAATGATACAAATGGCTGTTTGGTTTGCAGAAGAAAGGCGACGATATTCGACATTGTTTTTGTCTTTCGTCCGTGCAAAATCGTCCTCCCGGGAACCTACATGCCGTACTAGTGTAGACTTGTTAATTCCCATAGGGAAAAGTAAAAGGACAAAAACAACTACACAAATACACGTATTAATTCGTATAAAAGAACTATGATTTATCGGACATCAAAATGTAATGAACAAAAGTATCGTAACGGCAGATCTTACAAACCACCTCCTAACAAGAAAATAGAATCTATTGAAGACTTGATTCATTTACCTGAAGTAAAAGCATTCAGCCCTCTTCTGGGAAATGACGAATTTAGTCCGTCTTATGTTTCTCAAGACATAAGGTATCGCTTTCTAAGAGATTATTTCACTTACTTGAAATATAATAAGACTTGCCACCCATTTGGCAAAAATGGAATCAGGGCTTGTCGAATTGACTGGGATTCAACAATGGAATTCCCGGAATCTGAAGTACAGAAAACCCTTGAGGGTGCGTTTGAAGCGTGCAATACAGTAGAGATGTGTCCTGATTTTTACTTCGATATTTTGATGAATACTGTATTTGCTGAATATAAGTCCCCTAATGAAGACATTATTGTTAAAATTAAAAAGTCATTTCGTTTTCCCCCAGGGTTTCCTACTGTTTTTCCTCAAACGTGGATTTCCCAATGCCAAAATTCTATTTTCATTGACAAGACAGAGAAACTCCATCGATTCATCAATCAATCGTACTGGCAGTCAAAAAGTGGCAACATTGTTCCCAGAAGGTATTTGTATTTTGGCAAAACTAATTTGCTTGGCAAATCCGTTGCATCATCATTTGTCAGTTCCAAGCTGCCCTTAATGGATCCATATTTTCGAAAGAAGTCAAATATTTTACTTCAATCAGGTCTTTTCCACTCTTGGTTAAATGCATTCAATAGATTCAACTATACCGAATGCAAAGAGTGCACTGAAAAAGAAACCCCAAAACCTATATCCTTTACGTTCACAAATATTGCTAGTATATTTTATTTGCTGGGTGGCACATCACTTATTGCATTCTAAATTGTAATTTATGAGTTTGTTGATGGATGTTTCATGTATTATGTCCAAAGATGTATAAAATTCCTCTTACCATTTTTAGATCTTAAAAGGATCTAATAACTTTTAGAATAATTTAAGACTGATCATTTCTAACAAATATTGAAAAAAACTTATGGGAATCCTAGACTCGGATTCGAAAACCTTCTTTTAGCGGAATAGGATTTATACCAAACTAGGCTTATTTTCAATTTAACCTTTGTTATTCTCATTTCTAATTCATTTTTTGTTTGCAATGTTACCTATAACAGCTAAATATCACTCTTTTCATTATTCAGCATTCATATCTGGTCTATTAGGAGAACTTCAGCTTAAGACTGAAGCAGCAGTACAATTTTCAGCCACGCATACCATTGTCATTAGTATGCGAATTAACTTAGAAGCTAAATGTAGGTATGCATTAAAATTAATTGAAAGCTGTAGTAAGTTTTCAAAGGTAAAGTGTAAATCAACAGAACGCTTTTGTTATGACGGTGAAGAGATTCTGGTGTATTTAAATTAATATACACAGAAGTGCAAAATTCACACAGCCAAACAAGCATTTCACAAACTATATCGTACACAGGTTTCTATTTGGATTTAGGATAAGGTCGCAATTTGGCTTGCTAATTTCGCCGAATATAATGATGGAGATGTTGCGTGCTATCGAAAATCGAAGACAATATTATTTATTAATGTCCAGTCTGATATCTTATTTATAATACAGATAAAAGCATTTATTAATCTCTTGGTAGCCTAATGCTTCGCAACTGCTATTATTTAGGTTGGCATAGAAACTAATAGAATTTACGGTGAGCAAATAAATGTCGGCGATTTTGGTATTGCAACAGTAAAATATAAAGTTAGCACAAAAGAGTCATTTCTCAAAATCAATGCTAATATATATGATTATACCATTTATTCAGCAATATAAAATTACTTACAATAGTGTATTACCTATGTACATATAATATTTACATATTTACGATGTATTTTTTGACCAATAAAAGTCATGTTTTGCAATTTTTACTGCCATTACTAAAAGGGATTCAATCCTGAAGTGAATATTCTTCTATTTATTACATCGCAACTGTTTATTAGGATTACACGTAGTAATATATGTTCAAGATACGTGACTTTATGGAGTTTTTCATTGCATGTCCCACCTATCGGCCGTTATAAAATTGAAAACGATAAACCTAGTCTGGTTTCTCATGTTCGTACTCTGAAGTATTCATTGTACCTATACAGTAGATGTGCGGTACAGACATGTTATCTACATATCTTCGGCTGCCTTCTGAAACCCCCTACGCAATACTCTCAGTTAAACAAAATCCGATAAGCCGTTTCCATAACTTTACCAAAATCATCTATATCAATCTATCATTATCTATGAAACCCATGCTAACAATCTTTCACCTTTTCTAAAATCCGTTATATTAAATTTTCATTTTTTCGGAATACAGTCCAACAACTTCTTTTATTTCTGAAATTCTCTGAAATCCGCTGTTTAAATTGGTCATGAAAACAGACGGTCTCATGAACACTTTTGCAGATATTCAACTATCTTATGAAATAAAAGATCACTTAAACATTGTTATACCGGTTTCCAAACTAATAAGTACTAGAGAATACATGCTCGAAATTTGGCTTGTATTTATTTTGAAATATCAACTATTTGCATTTGAAAAAAGAACGACATTGCTGCGAGACTAAGTGATGCAAAATGAGGTCTAATTATGATGACTGACTACAATGGCCAATTGCATTTCTTTGTGTACCAATCGCGATTTATTTACTAAGCCATCCTTATTCAGAGATATAGTTTATTTATTATTTGAATCGCTTTAGAATAAGTTAACAAATGTAAAAAACACTTTATACACAATCTTAATATTAGATTTTACTATTTCTCTATATTTAAGGAATGCATTACTTTACTTTAACACATTGCACATCCTGCCTGAAAGGCTCATGTAGTGTTTGCCTAGGCGCCCGGTACTTACCCAAGTTTGTCAGACTGCCTTACCTGACACATTGCCCTGGATTGCGCTGACATATAACACTTATTAGTATATCAGGGGAAACCTACAGTATTGCCATGCCTTACATCTATTTAACATATCATGACGGCCTACACTGATTAAAAAGCTTTCTGCCATGGGTCATTAATATTTTAAACATGAATATATAACTGATGCAAATTCATACGCTACTGCTGGCATGCAACCTGAAACTTATAAAGCATGAGTATAAAGTTCATCTAAGAAATCCATTTTATTGTTCTACTGTATGTAACCAATACAAGAGTTTGGAGAGTTCTAAAATACAACTAATTAATGTAAATTACTTGTGTTGCTTTGAGGATCAGTGGATTAGTGCTGCATTTATTATTTGTTGTTAAAAATAACTGTAAGCATCTAATTTACAACCTAGAGTAAAGTAACATGATACAGTTATCAGTTCTGACACCATAACAATGAAAAGCTTAATTTCTGTCGCTTTATTATGCACCACAATTGTGCAGTACAGTGCTCCATCAAAATTTAAAAATCCCATAGATTTGGATAGACATTGTTATACACAAATTGTGTTTCACCACAAATACCCAAATAAACCGAATTATGTGTCCGACGAAGTGATGATTAATGAGGTGCGCCAAACGGAGAATCCTTACGCAATAACTGAGTTTCCCTTCCCTGGTGCCGACAACACCTGCATGAATGCACATATAAGAGACATGTTCCCAGAAAAGAAAACAAATCTGAATACTCACCAAAATTGTAATGGCGTGAGAGCATGCAATACGGAATTCGACAGTCTAAAAATGAAATCTTCATCTCCAGTCTTCCATTCTCGATTGAATTGTTTGATAAACGTTTTCGTTAATCTAAACCCAAGGGACTTCAGAGAAATGATGTTGACCAACTACATGAGTGAGACCTTCAATTACAGAGGCCTTCCTTTTAAATATGGTTACAGGCATGCCGAGTATTCTTCAGTGTACATTATTGTGGACAAAGAAACTCTCAACTTCGGAAGATTGAATTCAGTGTATTTCAGTCAAATCAACGCAAGGGGATCCAAACTAGACATAAGCTTTCTTTTCCTGACCAAACCATGGTACTTGTTCACACCTGACTCCACACTGTACTTTCTTTGTCCGCAAGTGCAATATATATCTGGAGAATATTTGATTTATGCGCATTCGCTAAATAAGCTCGTATTGAAAGATGAATCTGTATCTAGTGGAATGCTAAGCAGTAAAACTCAGCAATATTTCATTCAAAAGAGTAATGTAGCTCACAATATCTTAATTTCAGTTGCATCCACAACATCAATTCTTGGGGATTACAATTACTTCGGAGCTCCATTAAAAAACGAATACTTTACAACCTTTTTTCAGTTGGGCTTCAGGGATATTACTGTTGCAGTCATTTCTATAGTTTTACAAGATTTGGCAAATGTGACCATAGAAATAGGGAAACCAAGTTTAGGATATAAACAACCACCTTCAGCAATGATAGAATTCCATCATGAATTTGATTTTGACTTTTATTTCACAAGAGATGTATTCCTGAATGAAGCACTTATGATAACCAGCGAATATTCCTACAATTTCATTTCGTGTGTGGTTTTGGAAGATCCAAGTCTTTCTTTTTTCGGATACATTCATCCATTTCAATCAGACACTTGGGTGGCAATCATTGCTTCAATGACTTCTCTCGTTGTGGTTGTCCACATTGCACTACCTATATACCTTAGAAAGGATGAAAACTCTTCTTATCTTTTAATATTCTACAGTTATCTTCTACAGCACTCAACCTCATTACCAACAAATTTGAATAAACACTCTTGGATAAGAATCCTCATTGGTCCTACACTTCTGGCACTCATTCTCATAACAGAAATGTACAAAAGTATCGTAACTGCAGATCTAACGGAACCACCTCCAAATAAGAGAATCGATTCTATTGAAGATTTGATTCGTCTACCTGAAATAAAGGCATTCAGTCCTCTTCGGGGAAACGACGAATTTAGTCCGTCTTATGTCCCTCAAGACATAAGTTTTTGTGTGTTGCAAGATTATTACACTTTTTTGAAGTATAACAAGACGTGCCACCCAGCGAGTAAAAATAGAAGGGCTTGTCCAATTGACTGGGATTGGACAATGAAAAAGCACAATTATTCTGAAGTACAGAAAACCCTTGAGAATGCGTTTGAAGCGTGTAATACAGTAGAATTGTGTCCTGATCTTCACTTCGATATTTTGATGAATAATATATACTATAATAAATACGTCTCCTAGCGAAGACATTATTGTCAAAATTAAAAAGTCATTTCGTTTTCGTCCAGGATTTCCTACTGTCTCGCCTCAAAAGTGGATTTCTCAATGCCAAAATTCTATTTTCATCGACAAGACAGAGAAACTCCATCGATTCCTCAATCAATCGTACTGGCATTCAAGAATTGGCGACATTGTTCCCAGAAGGCGTTTGTATTTTGGCAAAGCTAATTTAGTCGGTAAATTCGTTGCATCATCATTTATCACTAACGAACTGCCCTTAATGGATCCATATTTTCAAAAAAAATCAAATATTTTACTTCATTCAGGTCTTTTCCACTCTTGGTTAAAGGTATTCAAAAGATTTAACTTTACCGAATGCAAAGAGTGCACCAAAAAAGAAATCCCAAAACCTATATCTTTTGCTTTCACAAATATTGGTAGTATATTCTATTTGCTGGGTGGCACATCATTTATTGCATTCTTAATTGTAATTTATGAGTTTGTTGATGGAAGTGTCATGTATTATGTCCAAAGATGTCTAAACTTCCTTTTACCATTTGTAGATCTTAAAAGACACTAATGTAATTTAGAAAATTTTTAAGGTTGATTATTGCACGCAAATAATTAGAAAAAAATAGTTAAATTTGAGAATTGAAGTCTGAAGCCTTCTATTAACCGAATAGGATTTGTAGCAAAATCTCTGTCTTTCCACATCAAACAATGGTGGAAAAATCCCAAATTGTGTTAAGACTAAGATTTGTAGTTGATGCTGGAATTATATTTAAATTTTCTTATAAACTAAGTTTACATTTAACTCTTTGAAGGCTTTAGTAATAAGTTTTAAATGAGGAGGTTGACCTCTTTTATATCGGAAAGGAGATTCTAATTAGGTTAACTTAACACAAACAAAAATGAAAATTTCGCATACCTACCATTTGGCGTGCGGCGTGCTCATTTCACCGAGTATATTGGCGGAGATATTCAATGCTATGGAAAATCCAAATCAATATTATTTATTAATGTCCTGTCTGTTACCTCACTTACCACAAGAACGTTTATTGATCGTTCAGTAGCTTAATGTTTTGCAACTTCTATTATTTAGTTTGCCTAGGAAAGAATAGATTAAATATCGGATGCTTAAGCATTGTAACAGTAAGGTAAAATTTTATTCTTTAACGGTGTGCCCCATGGAGTTTACATCTTTGTGCTGAATATATTCATACAATATATTGCACATATCAGTAGCGATAGTAAAGCGAGGAAAAAATTGATTCGTTATAAAGATACATTTGCTTAACATATATTGTACTAAAGTTGTTTACCAGCTTAATGTTAGGTTGGCGTAATTCATATCTATTAAAGTCTACAGAAATAAATATACATTAATTAATATTGATGTATTTTGTTTACAATGATGCGAAACCCTAAGGGGTTTTAGCGGAGACCTTCGACCCGTGGGTTCAAGAGGTTTTGTTTATTTGGTCTACCAAAGTAGGGTACTATGCTAGACATATTACTTATATTTTTACTTTATTAAATTACAATATCATGAAAAATGATGATTTTTAACAATAAGCACTAAATATTTTCAAAATTTGTACGACAAACTGCAATTTGTTGCGAAAATGGACAGTATTTTCGCTTTCCCCGTAGCAAATGCACAAGAACACATGGGGTTTTGCTAAAAACAGAAGTTAAGGGATTTGGTCAAAAACCCTGGGTCATTGTTCATTTAAGTTCTCTCGTTTGGTAATTTTAAGTTAAAGATTTGTAATTGTAATGTATGCATAACTTCTTAACTTATAGTGCGAATCTATAAATAAAAAATTAAATAAATATCTGTAATACACTTTGTAGTTAACTATCAAATGTCAAAGACCAAATCATTTGTAGAGCGTAATAAATTCTTTTCTACTCCAATGTGTCCATTAGATTTGGATACAGAAATTTTATTCATCAACATTGCTCAAATTTTACAAACTTCCTTCCAGAAGACGGAGCTTTGCCATAACGGCTCATTTTACGTTATACATATTTAACGAATTCCGACCCAAATTTGATGTGTTGTTGAAGTATGATTTTAATTGGAAACTAATCTAGTCATTCTCCGAAAAATATCTACTGTAAATACTGTGGATATTTTTTACTGTTTTAAGATAGTTTTACGTGAAGCATTGGTAAGCAGTTTTACTCCTTTTCATAGTTTTAAAATCCGAAGTCAAAAGAAAATATAGCCTAAATTATAAGCGAAAGGTATGAAAATACAATATTCGTACATCCAACCAATGTAGGAAATATGCAATCGGTAGTGTTTCTGTTTCAATTTATAAGGTCCCAATTTGGTTTCCTCATTTCGCCGAGTATAACGACGGAGATATTTAGTGATATCGATAATCGAAGTCAATATTATTTAGTAATTCTCACTCCGTTATTTTATTTATAATAAAAACATTTATTGATCCATTGTTAGCACAATGCGTCGCAACTGCTATTATTTAGGTTGGCAAACAAACCAATAGAATTTAGGGTGAGCAAATAAATACCGGATGTATAGGTATTGTAACAATAAAATATATCGTTAATACATAAGAGATTCATTTGTCAAATTCAATGCTAATACATTTGTGAGTACACCATTTATTCAGCAATGTAAAATTAATTACAATAGTATATTATGCATGTACGTATTGTAAAATTTATTTTTTGACCAAAAACATGAAAGCCATTATTTTGCTAAATTTGTTATCGCCCTTAAAGGGAATTCAATCCCAAAGTGAATATTCTTCTATTTATTGCATCGCAACTGTTTATTAGGATTACACTTATTAATATATATTTAACATACGTGGATTTATGGAGCTTTGCCTCTCCTACCTACCGGCCATGAAAAATTGAAATCGATAAACCTTGTCTGGTTTCTCATATTTGTTCCCTGAAGTGTTCATTATACCGGGTGGCCCATAAACAATTACACATGAATTTCACCGCTAATAACCAATAACGGTAAGGTGTATTTCAATGGGGGGTACATATTCTGAAAGGGATACGTTTTTTAGTAGAACAAGAATCTTGAGGTTCAACGGGTGACTAAAAGGAACTGGGTGTAGTAGCGGAGAGTAGACAAGTGGAAATCTCAATTTTTTCTGAAATATTTCTCATTTTCTCCTGCTAATTATGACATTTCGGGTTTGGTAATGTTCAAAATACCAGTATGTGCTGAAGAGAAAACCTTGAATTTGTCATACCAACTGAAGTGAAAAGTCTTTCCATCTGTGTTAGGGCAGCATTGTGGTCTGGATGACTTATAAGTCCTTTCTTCTTCGATGGGACCTGCAAAGGAGCCTTAGGGCTATGCTCCGTGGTAACATTCTGCCGGAGTTTCAAAAAATGCCAAATTGTCACTGATTTTACATAGTGCAGGACAAAGTCTTTGATTATTTCTCACGAGATGTAAGACAATTTTGGATGATAATTTCCAGATTGTTGGATTGGAAGGGGTGGTTCTGCATCGTGACCTCCAAGGTAGTCAGATTTCACCCATCTCGACAACAACATTCCTACCCTAACGCAGATGAAAGAACTTTTACTTCAGATGGTATGACAAATGCAGAGATTTCTCTTCTCCACATGCGGGTATTTTGGACAATATCAAACCCGAAATGTAAAAATTAGCAGAGGAAAATGAGAAATATTTCAGAAAATTTTGAGGTTTCTACTTGTTTACTCTCTGCTACTACACCCAGTGCCTTTAAGTTACCCGTTGCACCACAAGACCCTTGTTCTACTAAAAGGCGTATGCCTTTTCAGAATATGTACCTCCCATTGAAATACACCTTACCGTTATTGAGTTATTAGCGGTCAAAGTTCATGTATAGATGTTTCTGGGCCACCCGGTACAATACATATGCGGTACAGACATGCACACACGCCATCAATATATCTTCGGCTTTCTTCTGAAACCCGCTATACAATACTCTCAGTTAAACCAAAATCCGATAAACCGTTTCTATAACTTTACCAAAATCAGCTATCATTTTTTATGAAATCCGGTCTGACAATGGTTTTCTAAAATCCGTTATATTAAACTTTCATTTTTTTCGGAATAAAGCCAAACAATTTCTTTTTTGAAATTCTCTGAAATCCGCCGTTTATCAATTTGTTCATGCAGACAGACAGTCACATGAAAACTTGACTAGACTACCTTACAAGGCCGAAAAATGGCTTGTAATTATTTTGAAATATCAAACATTTAGCAGAACATTGAGATGTATTTGCAAAAAGAACAACATTGCTGCGGGACGAAGTGATACAAAAGAAGACCTCATTATGATGCTTGATTACAATGAGTAATGGCATTTCTTCGTGTACCAAACCGGATTTATTTACTAACTAAGCCTACCTTATTCATAGATATAATTAAATTATCATTTGAATCGCATTATAATAAGTTAACAAATATAAAAATACTATACATTTAACACATTGCACATCCTGCCTGAAAGGCTCATGTACTGTTTGCCTAGGCGCACTGCACTTCCCCAAGTTAGTCAGACTGCCTTACCTGACACATTGCCCTGGATGGCGCTAACATATGTCCATGTAACACTTGTTAATAGTATATCTGTGAAAACGCATTGTCATGTCTTACATCTATTTAAAATATTACATATAAATATTACACTGATTAAAAAGCTTTCTGCTAGGAGTTATTAATATTTTAAGCATGAATATATATAATATATAAGTGATGCAAATTCATATGCTGCTGCTGGCATGCAACCTGAAACTTATAAAGCATGAGTATAGAGTTCATCTAAGAAATCCATCTTACTGTTCTACTGTATGTAACCAATACAAGACTTTGAAGAGTTCTGAAATTCAATTTCAAATTACCGTGAATCATTTGTGCTTTTTTGGGGATCAACGAATTAGTGCTGCATTTATTATTTGTTGTGAAAAATATCTTTAAGCATCTGATTTGCAACCTAAAATAACATGAACATGAAAATCCTAATTTCTGTCGTTTTATTATGCATCGCCATTGTGAAATACACTGCTGCATCAAAATTTAAATACTTGATAGACCTGGATAGCCACTGTTATACGCAAATTGTGTTTCACCATAAATATCCAAATAAACCGAATTCTCTGTCTGGTGAAGTGATAATTAATGAGCTACGCCAAGTGGAGAATCCTTACGCAATAACTGAATTTCGCCTTCCTGGTAGTGCAAGTACTTGCATGAATGCAAAAATAATAGAATGTTTCCCCAAGTATAAAACAATATACAATTCTCAACATAGTAAGTATGGTGTTAGAGTATGCAACACGGAAATCGACAGTCTTCAAATGAAATCTTCATCTCCGGTGTTCCATTCTCGATTGAATTGCATGGTAAACATTTTCGTTAATCTAAACACAATGGACTTCAGAGAAATGATGTTGACCAACTACATGAGTGAGACCTTCAATTACAGAGGCCTTCCTGGAAAATACAGTTACAGATACGCAGAGTATTCTTCAGTGTACATTTTGGTGGACAAGGAAACTCTCAACCTCGGAAAGATGAATTCAGTCTATTTCAATCAAATGAACGTAATGGGATCAACATCAGACATAAGTTTTCTTTTCCTAAGTAAACCATGGTACTTGTTCACACTTGACTCAACATTGTACTTTCTTTGCCCCCAAGTGGAATATATATCGAAGATATATTTGACTTATTCGCATTCGCTAATTCAGCTTTCATTAAAAGATGAATCTCTCTCTAGTGGAATGCTTAGAAGAGAAACTCAGGAGAAATTTCTTCAACAGAGTAATGTAGCTCACAATATCTTAATTGGAGTTACGTCTAGAAGGGCACATCATGGAGATTACAACTACTTTGGAGCTCCATTAAAAAATGAGTACTTTACAACATTTTATCAGCTGGGCTACAAGGATATTGTGATTGCAGTCATTTCTATTGCTGTAAAAGAATTGAAAAATGCGACCATAGAAATAGGAGGACATGAAGGACAACAACCACCTGTGCCATGGATACTATTCTACCATGACTACAACTTTCGTGTAATTTCCGCTGGAAACGGATATCTAGACCAGTACAAATCAATGATGATAACTGGGGAAAATTCCTACAATTTCATTTCTTGTGTGGTTTTAGAAGATCCAAGTCTTTCTTTTTTCGGATACATTCGGCCATTTGAATTAGAGACATGGTTGGCAACCATTGCTTCAATGACTTCTCTCGTTGTCTTTGTCCACATTGCCCTATACCTTAGAAAAGATGAAAGATTTCCCTTCATTTTGATATTCTACAGTTATCTTCTGCAACATTCCATCTCATTACCAACAAAGATGGGAAAACTATTTTGGATAAGAATTCTGATTTGTCCTGCACTTTTGGCATTCATTCTCTTAACAGAAATGTACAAAAGTATCGTAACTGCAGATCTGACAGAACCACCTCCCAACAAGAAAATCGAATGTATTGAAGACTTGATTAAATTACCTGAAGTAAAGGTTTTCAGTCCTCTTCGGGGAAATGACGAATTCAATCCGTCTTATATTTCTGAAGTCACACATGATCGTATGCTGCAAGATTATTTGTTTTACTTGAAATATAACCACACATGCCACTGGGCGAGCAAACATAAGCTTCCTTGTAGAATTAGCACTAAAATAAGACTTGAAAACACTGGTCTTGAATTGCAGAAAATTCTCGAGGATGCCTTTCAAGCTTGCAATACTGAACATCCTTGTATGAACTACTACTTCGATATTTTGTGGAATGCTGATAAACCTAAGAAATATATGTCCGCTAGTGATGACATTATTGTCCAAATTAAAAAGTCATTTCGCTTTCCTCCAGAATTTCCAACTATTTCTCCTCAAAAGTGGATTTCCCAATGCCAAAATTCTGTTTTCCTTGACAAGACAATTAAACTCCATCGATTCCTCAATCAATCGTACTGGAATTCTAAAAATGGTAACATTATTGTTCCCAGAAGGTATTTGTATTTCGGAAAAACTAGTTTAGTTGGTGAACCCCTTGCATCAGGATTTGACAGCAAAGAACTGCAGCTGGTGGACCCGTTTTTTCAAAGGAAATCAAATATTTTACTTCATTCAGGTCTTTTTCATGCTTGGTTAGAAGCATTCAAAAGATTTAACTTTACCCAATGCAAAGGATGCACTGAAAAAGAAACATCCAAACCTGTATCGTTTACGATCACAAATATTTCTAGTATATTTTATCTGTTGGGTGGCACATTATTAATAGCCCTTATAGTTGTAATTTATGAGGTAATTGATGGAAGTGTCATGTATTATATCCAAAAGTGTTTGAAATTCCTTTTACCATTTGTGGATCTTAAAAGGAGTGCATTGCATTTAAAAAACTAAGCTGATCAATGCCAAGAAATAATATCTCCTGATAAAATCATAGGGCGACGAAATTTAATTTCAATGTAATCAAATTTTA
This sequence comes from Yoshiicerus persimilis, assembly GCA_020352615.2. Lineage (NCBI taxonomy): Eukaryota > Metazoa > Arthropoda > Collembola > Entomobryomorpha > Tomoceridae > Yoshiicerus > Yoshiicerus persimilis. The sequence continues at coordinate 89,052,075 of CM036940.2, forward strand.
CTAAGAAACTGTGGCAGACTAAAGAGTAATATGCATTTTTCCAATTTTTCCATACATTTGGCATATTAAAACTCGGTTTTCAAAAACCGAGTTTTAAACTGTATAAAGTGTGTAAATATTCTAGTGTGTTAAATTAAACATTTTAGTGTGTTGACCATGTAAAATTCACCCAGCCACACATTGTATGAAATAGGTTGGGGTAGCTATAGCATTTCTTAAAAGATCACAATTTTACTTGTTAATTTCCCCAAGTACATCGGCAAGGTTATTTAGTACAAAAGTACAATCGTGATCTGCAATATTAATTAATGTTCAGTCTAAACGTATGCATAATAAAAGCATTTATTGATCGCTCAAAAGCCTAATGGTTTGCTGCTGTTATTACTTAGGTTATCAAATAAATCAACACAATATTGGGGCAACTTGGTAACAGTAAAATATACTGTATAAATTTTTTACATAGAAGATTCAAATTTTGTCCGCAAAATTAAATTTATAAAAGGGGCGCCCACAATCAAATTGGAATCCATTCATTTTTATTGTTTAGTACTAGGTATGTTACATTCAGTAATACCTGCTTAGAAAGGGGTTCAGAGAAGCATAACATCATGACAACAAATTAACAAATAACATATAATATACTATGTTATGTATAGGAATATAGTTTCCACATGTAGTTTAAATATGTGATTTTCTATGTAAATACACAATTATTTATTCGTGTCAAATAAATATATACATCTTATTGCTTCTACTTAAACAGTATACATTTCTCAATGCAAATATGCGATAGACATTTTTTAACAGCATCAGTATCTATCTTTTTGGGGGCAGGTTAATAAAATCAAAGGTTTCAGGGTACCTATTAGGTTTTCCTTTACAAAGATAAATACTCAGTTTGAATTCTCTTTTATATGTATTCCATCGATTATATGTATTTAGTTAACTTATATTAACAGTGTACAGTATAGTATAGATAAGTGGAGTTTGATAAGAAAGGTTATTTACCTTGGGAAAACTTACTACTAATTTCTCCAACTTTAGAATGTACATTATGTGAAATCATTTCCAAAACTAAAATACCTGGACAAACAGTATTTCCAAGTAGTACAAATAAAATTGCAAACTGAACTTCAGAAAGGTTTAATATCCTCTTCTTATGCAAACGATCGTGTTTTGGACAAAGTGGGATAACACTTCTTTTCAATACTTTCTCATATCTTCTATTTAAGCCGCTTTCTTTTAAGTTGATGATTCTACAAATAAAATGACGTAAAAATTAATTATACTTCATAAAATATTTCAACAGGTATATAAAATTGAAAAGATATAGTTTTAAATTATGGAATTGTCTAATAAGTACTTGTAATTAAATAGCTCTCTGTATTTGTAGTCCTTTCTGACGACCATAGCGTTTCCAACTGCATATTGGTCGATAGGAATAGCTGAAATGGTTTCACAAATAACCGAGTCTGAAAAGTTATTTTCTTTGACTATTTGATAAAAGTTGGGCCAGAAGTATAAAAATGCTTTCTTCGGGTGCGTAGAATTTAAGGAGTCCATAACTTGATATTTATCTACCATAAATTCTTCTTGGTCCAGTTTTTCACGAGATAGAAAATCCTGGAATAGAAACATTGTTTTATTTCATGCGTTCAGTTTTTTATGCTTAACGTGATTATAGTATAGTACCCTTAGATAAATTCCCATTGAGGCACTAGACTCATAGCTTCCAAAAACAAAGCCTTCATTAATTAAACCTCGAAGAGACACTACATCAGGAAGATCCATCGATAAAACACTAATAATCGCCCCACAATAAGCAGCGTATATTACTGTTGCGGTAAGTCTTCCAGTTAGTACCACCAATTTTAAGATTGTAGGGACGTCTAAATTCCAGCCTTGAGGGAGTTATAGTTATCATTTACAATCTTTACAATAAATGCATTCTAATTTCAATGTATTTTTTCGTATAAGTGTTTTTCTTAACGGCAAATATAAAAGCCATATGAAAAGCAAAGATTTCAAATTCAAGTCATGTAATATAAGGTTTGTTTGCAACATAATGTAATATAATGTTTGTCTACAACAGATGTAAATACCGAATTCATAGTTTACTGGAATATAAAAGGATTAAAAGGAAAAAAATACGATTTTTACTCTGACTTATTCAAAAATGACCCGGAAATATTCTGCCTCAGTGAAACGTTTCATAATTCTACCTTTAAAAACAAGTACGTTAATCCATTCTACAGAATCTTTGAACATTTTGGAAAGAAAACGAACGTGATGGGAAGAAGTTCGGGGGGTTTCATAATTGGTTGTAAGAATAATTTGACTGATAATTTTATATTATTACTATCAACTGACTACTTTATGGTTTTTAATTTTAAGCTAAATAGTAATGACTGGATAATCCTTATTTTTGTGTATATACCTCCTGATCATAATTATGCAACTAATATTAATCTCTTGCGTGAAACAATTGACATTTATAGTTCTAGAAACGGAAAAGTTATACTAATGGGTGATCTGAATGGAAGAGTAGGTGATTACGGATACGAAACGGGAAGGAGAACTTGTGACCTTACTGTTAACAAAAGAGGACTAGACGTAATTGAAAATATACTAAGCGCCGATCTTAACATAGCAAACGGAAACTTTCCTGGTGATGTTAATGGAAATATTACTTTTGTACACTGTAACGGAAAAGGTAGTAGTGTTGTCGATTATTGTATGTATAATAATAATTGTCTTAATGTATTACATGATTTCAAAGTCCTTAATCTTTGTCATTCAGATCATTTCCCAATAGAAGCCAGAGTAGGTGTTGATAGACTCAAAATAAGAGACAAACAGTCTTACAGGGTAAAAGCAAAAATTGTACTTGATCAACTAAATGTGAACCGGTTTCGAGACTCACTAAATAAAGTGCTGAACGCCAACATAAACCAGATACCCCATGATACGGCCAACGTAAACCAACAATACAATATCATATCATCTTCCATTATGTACGCTTGCGAAGAAATAAGTGCAATTAAACCGGAATATACCTCAACACAGACACAACATCAACCCCGCTGGGTGAATGGGGACTGCCGTTCAGCCAAAAGAAAAGTAAACACAGCATTAAGGGCATTAAGAAGAAACGTATTACCACAAAGACGATTACAACTTGAAGCAAGGTATGTAGCTGAAAGAGAAAACTATAAAACACTCTGCTCAGATAGAAGTAAACTACTCCAGCTAGAGATCGAAAAGCAGCTTTCAAATCATAAATGTAACAAATCATTCTGGGAATCGGTCAAACTACTTCGATCAAAAACAATGCCAAAAAGTAATATTGGAGAGGAAATGTGGTTCCAGCATTTCTCAAAGATTTATGAACAGAAAAGCAATTTTATGGGCGCAACGGTGATTTCAAATATCTCAGACCCAATCCTTGACAGAGAAGTAAATGCATATGAAGTCACCTTATGTATCAAGAGGCTTAAGAACAAAAAAGCACCGGGATTGGATTTAATTCCTAACGAAGCCTGGAAAGCTGCAACGCCTATTCTGATAGACAGTCTAAAAGACCTTTTTCAGAATTGCCTGCAGGAAGGAAGGGTGCCGTCAGCATGGTGCACGTCGGAAATAGTACCTGTCCATAAAAAAGGTAGCCTCGATGATCCAAAGAATTTTCGACCTATTTCCCTATTATCAACAGCCCTTAAGCTCTTTACAACTTTACTTGCAGAACGACTCAATACGTGGCTCACAAGAAACAACAAGTATTCAGACTTCCAAGTTGCATACCGAAAAAATACTGGGTGTGAAGATCACATATTTACATTGAATACTGTTATACAAAGAGAACTATCTCGCAAAGGGGGCCGGATGTACGCTTGTTTTGTCGACCTATCACAAGCTTTTGATGTAATCCCCCATGAAAGGCTCTGGTGTAAGCTACAGGGCTTTGGCCTGTCCTCAAAATTCATCGCAGTCATCAGAAACCTTTACCAAAATTTTTCGGCAAAAGTCAGAACAGCTGAAGGCCATACACAGAGCTTCGACGTCAATCGTTCAGTGTTTCAGGGAGAAACCCTCAGTGGTACACTCTTTACCATATATATAATGGACCTAATTGCTAAGCTTGAGACGTGTGGAATAAAAGCAGTCATACTGAAAAGCGAAAAATCAGGAACATCAATAAAGCTGCACATTCTGTTGTTTGCAGATGATAAAATATTACTTGCACAATCGGCATATTTATTGCAACAAAAAATTAACATTCTACAACAATATCTACAGGAAAACGAACTTATAGCCAACTTAAACAAAACCAAAGTCATGGTTTTCAGAAAATCTGGAGGCCTGAGAAAAGAGGACCATTTTTTATGGGGAACAGAATCGTTGGAAATAGTCAAATCCTACGTGTACCTTGGAGTCACCTTTACGTCAACTGGACTATTCAACAGTAACGCAAACAAATCAAAGGCAAATGGAATCAAAGCTGTTGGTGCTGTACTGCCCATTCTGGCTTCGGGGAAAATTAGAAAAATAGATACACTTAAGTACCTCATGAACTCCCTTGTCAACTCAACTACGACATATGCCTCTCCTACCTGGGCTATGCTACACTCGGACAGTTTAGAAATTGTACAACAGACTTTCATTAAAAGAGCCCTCCAAATGCCCAAAGACACGCCACAATATTTTGTAAGACTCGAAACCGGGGTATTGCATATTAAATATATAATACTTAGGAATACAGTTAAATTTCTTTATAGAATATTATGTAAAAAGTCATCTTGTCTAGTAAGGGTCTGTTATGATTTATGTCAGAGCTCAACAAACGAGGATATTAGATATAATTGGTGTAAACAGTTATCTAACATATTATCGGAGACAAATTTCGAATACATAATGGAAAAGGATAAATGTGAACTGCGTTTGTGCATGAAAGAAACTTTATCGGTTTATAAGCAATATCTGATTAATAAGGACTTGGAACGGGTAGAGAACTCAACATGTATACCACATTACATTCCACTAATATCTGATAATAGAACAAGTCGGTATCTGGAGTTAGGTCTACCTAGTGTAATTACCTCAGTAATTGCACAGGTGAGACTAAACTACAGAAACCTACTTATTAACAAAGTAAAATTTGATTTCGGAGTATGCAAATGGTGCTTCCAAATAGAAACTAATTTACTCCATTTGTTGTTTGAATGTCAGGCCACAAATACTGTTCGTTTAAAATATCTACCAATGCTATGCAACAGTACTGTAAATGAAACTAATTGTTTTACACTCCTATTTGAAAATGAATGCATAAACTTGTACTACAACATATACAATTTTCTTAAAAATGTAACCAGTTAAATACAAGAATTTCTTACTTGATCTTGCATTTTTTGCTATGTTAGCAATAATTTATTGTATTTTGACTTAAGGAATTGATGGATGTTTATTGAACTATGTATAGGTGAACTTGTAAAATGTATTGGGCTGGCGGGACCTATGCTTAATAAATTTATGATGATGATATAAGGTTTGTAAAATTTTACCCACAATTTCAATTCTGAGTTAACAAGTTATATCAACAGTTATTAATTTCAACAAATCATCAACCTACCTTGAGTAAAGCAAGACAAGCCCCACGAAATGACGTCACCTGAGGAATACTCTTGCTTATGATACTTTTGGTAATTTTTGTTGACAAATTTTGTTATTAGTAAAAATATTGTAATTATTCCAAACCAAGTATATAATATTGCACACCACAGACTATTTTGAAATGGATCTGTGTACACGTGAGAAAACGCTTTTTGTGGTTGTTTGAAGAATGCTGATACTCTGAAAGACGAATGTTTTCATTAAAATCCAAAATTTTGCTGAATGAATTTTAATTAACAGAAAAAATTATACCCGCCTATATGTTGTGTTGGGTGTAAATATGACAGTTTGATATTGACTTCTGGACGTAGAACGCTGTGAAGTATACCAATGTCGACTTCACCGCTTGCAATTAACTTTGCAGGCTCACTTTTTGGAGTACCATTAGCGTACGTCGACACGAAATCATTTGTGCCAATAACATTCTCCTTATTCAAAAAAGAGTTATTTTTATTATTGAAACAGTAATGATGTGAATACAATGTTCATCACTTACTGAAAATGGAAGGAATCACGCAAATCTCTGTAGACACTAAACGAGAATTCACTCCCAGCAACTTGGTTTGTAAAGGGATTTAGGGCTTTAATTGCGGCTATATAGTTGGCGTCGTACTACAAAGAAAAAAACAAATTATAAGTTCTAAAGGTATTTATTATTTATTATTTTAGAAAAAGTTTTACAGGGTAATAATAATTGTAAACAATGTTTTATCTGAAGTGGAAAGATCGAGATCTTGAGCATGGGAATGAAATATTTAAGGGCTTTATTTAAAATACAAATTTTGCGTATTCCACGATTTTTAATGAATCAATTGTATTATGGAAAATAATAAATATAGTACGATTATTTGATTATCTTAACAAATATTCTTGTATAGGAACATACCCTGGTAACTCCTTTAACTGTTTCTAAACGTAGACTTTGTTGGAGCTTCTCTAGAAATGCTGATCCTTGCCCTTCAATAAGGGCTTTGTTGTAATTCTTCATTGTAACCCATTTATTACAAGAAGCATTTATATACAAATGCAGTTTTCTGGAAAAGTCCAATTTTAGCTATTCGTAATGATAAAGAATTTATTTTTTTTAAGCCAAATCTTGGTAGAAAATAAAAAGCATATTCAATTTCAAAAATTCGATATATTTTGGAGGTTTTAAAGATTTTTCGGTTGAACCGCGTTACATAACTCTACTTTAAAGGCAGAAAACATTCAAATCCGAAACTTGGAAATTTTTGAGTTTCAAACCGCAACCTAAAATGCATTCTGCATTACTACATCGAAGATACACATAAAAAATAATTGTCACTAATTTTGAAGCTAAATATTTATTTACTTTCAAGTTCTACAATTCTTGTCAATTGGGTTGTATTGTGAACAACTGAACACAAACAGATATCTGTATAATACAGAATTTACACTTGTCTCGGGACAAAACTCGAATGCATTAAAATAAACAGTGTCAAAACCGCTATCTTTAACTGTAGCTTTTACTGAATTAAAACTCAAGAATTATACAACACAATGAATTATCCGTCCCGATAGAACTGTATGACAGCACTTTAATTCTATAGCAATGTGATTGGCAACCGAATAGTTTAATGACAGTTCTGTAATGTGCTAGTATTATTCTTCTTTCTGCTGTGGTTAGCATTGCTTGTGTTGGTTTATCTTTACATAAAGTATTGCAGAATTTTGACCTTGAAAAACATGATGTGTCGAGAAGTGCGAATATTAAATATGCTATTCAACGAGTTTCATTTCTCATTTAATCCATTTTTTATTTCACCTACATTCGTAGGAATTGGAATGTTTCGTATTTTACATTTCGATCGATGATTTGACAGTTTATTATTGTACAAAATATACTTAATGGTATGTAGACTGTATTCACAACCAGTCTATTTTGGTTGCTGTTACCCTTGGCTTTACACCATATGAAGATTTGCGGGTAATGCAATGGAAATACAAAAATGGTTAAATTTATTTTTGCGCAAAGAATCATTTGTAATTAAATGCTGTAGGACACCTTAATTCCTTGTCGATAAATATTTATTAAGTTTAATTTCACGTTCTACAAAATTGCAGTGTCATACTTACAAGTATTCCAATTAATTCTTATATTTACAGGTACAAAACCACAATTATCGTTGCAATATCTAACATACGCGCTGAATGAGAAATGGTTTAATCCTAGCTCCATCTGGTAATCTTAAATCGGTCTTGCTTTGCAATATACATTTAAATACAATTCATAATTGTTACTACTAATAGAATATCAGAGGCATAATCTATACTATCAGCAAGTATACAGAATCTTTGTTGTGTAATTTTTATCTGTGTTTATGTAATTAGAAGGGAAAATCACTATTAAAAATCAGAGTCTATTGCAAGATCGAGCAATCGGGACATAAATACCTTGTCGGTCCATTATCAAGTATAAAATCAAGAGAATAAATCAAGAGCCACCTCTACACTGAACGATCAATTGCTTAATCCAAACGTAAATCCTAAATTAACGTTAGCATATCGATCGTATCTGGCAGTATACGTTTGAATTCAGTTAATGACATACTTTCCTGACAGTCAAACCCTGGAGATCGTAAATAGAAAATTTAACTCAAACTACAACTCAACTTGATGTTTTATAGGTTTTGTAAATAATGGTAAATGGATGTCATGAATAATAGACATAGTTTGTAGACATGAATAAAATAAACATAGTACTTTTATGATCAGGAAATAGAAAGATGCTTGAGTTCAGAAATACACAGTTTCCAATATTCACATCTCATAACCACTTGTGTTTGTGTTGTACACCGTACACCGTTGTAAATTCAGAAATTTAAGAGAAATATAGGAAAGAGTGGTAGTTTGGGAGTTTAAAAACGTTTTCAAAAGGTTTAACAGATCCCATTAGCAGTATTTGATAGTTTACTTTTCCTCATCATATCGCTATCTTTCATAAGCATTTGTTGTGATTGTTGTGCTAATATTTACAGAAAAAGTATTCCAAACGCTTTGAATTATATATTTTCTCTCTAATGAGGTTACGATCAGTAACAGTGAATGTGTACGTAGGTAGACTAGAAATATATACAGAGGTGTGTAAATTTCTGCCGCAATTGCACAGTATATAATTAACTAACAGCTATATCCAGAATCCCAATCATAAGTTTTATATGGTTAGATTTTTCTTCTAATTGCTTTCGTTGACTCGTTTCGTTAATTGCTACCATTGAGAAATTTTTGATTTATTTCGTCTGTTCATGGAAGGAGAGTTGTGAATTAGGGAACTGTGATCCACCCACTGATTTAATTAATTTTCTAGTTCATGTTTCTTAGTGCTTGAGAAAAATGAAGTGCAACCTACCTATAGAGCCTACATTACCTATTCTAAATATCGATTAGAAATACTTTTGCTCGTCCGTTACTCCCATAGCGTTTCACAAGGTACGTATACATTACAGACTTCTCGAAATGCCAAATACATTCTTGCTAAAATAACTTAGAATTATTCATTGAAACTGCGGTCTGCCTTTCCCCGTCAAAATTACAGATGGAGAAATTTATTTACCGGAAATGACCATAAATCATTTCCCTTCTCTGTAGTACATAATTCTAGTAATTTTCCCCATCATCTAGTTTAGTTTACAAAAATTGCTGGGGAAATTGAATTCCTATTTTGACAGTAGCGTCGAGGAATACCAATTCAAACATTATTGATTTTGGGTTCCTAATGGTGAAAGTACCCGTTACTAGTGATGATCGGTAGTACATAGCAGATAAGGTAAATAACAATATCAATCTCACAATGAAAACTCTATAAAAATGGTATGAATGAGAAAAACAATCCTGCTATAATGGTAAAAAAGATTTAAAATGTAAATCAAGCCAATCATATTTCCGATGAGTTGTGCAATTACAGTTGAATTGCCACTACTGATTTAGAACTGCCAAATCAATACATTAAAAAATTTTAATCAATGCAATCCGCAATCCGCATCCAAGAACAGAATAAATTGGGAAAAAGGAATTTTAATGCAACGGTAAATTTTTAAACAGCATAACACTCCACATGTGAACAAGAAAAACAAACCAATAGATTATTTCGCAATGAAAGTGTAGATTGAGAAACGATAAAGAACAATGAGACCGTAATGAATGGGAGGAAGTGCTTAATCCGTTGCATGTAGCTGGTTGATTAGTTGGTGCCATTGAGCTAGATAATCAGTTGTGACTGTGGAATTTTTAATGTAACACAGCACATATAATTAAGACGGTACATTAAGTAATATCCATTCCTAGTTTTGCTCTATTTGCATAAAACGAGAAAAGTTTCAATATCCATTCGATTATATTGTTAGATAGCTTGGTCGAGTTATTGTGAGAAGTAAAAAAGAACTACTACAGATTCATCAGGAAAATAAATCGCGATTTTGTTTTTATAAAAATGTTGAAAAATATATAAACGAACTATAGAATATATAAAAGTGTGGAACAGTAACAATGGAAACAACTTCCGCTGAGGGTGATTCTGAAATTCGAAGAAATTCCCCCAGGGTGAACGACACTGAAATTTGCAACGCGTTTCTAACCAACACACCATTGGCCACACCACTATGGAGAAGTGTATTCAATCTTACAAAAATCCAACTAAAAATTTGTTATATGTTCGCAGTCCTCCCTTTTGAATGGGATGAAAAGTTGGGGAAAATAGTTCCATTGAAAAATAAAATCAATTTGTTCATTTATAAAATTAATGTCGCTTTCCATACGATGTACACGGTAGGCTCAATGATCTATTTCATAAGGACAATGAAATTCAACAGCACCGCAGATACTTTGGTAGGAAGTGCATTTTGGTCAATCCTCATGGTCACAAATGTCATGCAAAAAGAGTTTTGGCAAAAAAGAGACGAGTGTATGCTTCTTTTTCGGTCTTTTATGGATTTTGAGAAAAAATATGTGGATGGTAAGTTTTTTTAAAATTACTTCATAGTGCATATAATTTTTGAACAGCCGTAGAAAATTATTAAATTTATCACTTATATTTTTGAGTATTATACCGTAAATCCCGAATTAGGGCCCCCTGGGTGCTATTGTTTCAAGTCGATTTTTTCTCATGTGAACTTCGTATTAAGAGCCCCATGGGGGCCTTATAACGGTCAGGGGTCTTATTGTTTCAACGCATTTATTTAACAGTCATAATGAGTTATAAAGTTACAAATAACCAATAAATTAGAATGCATAAAATGTGTATCAAATAAATCAGTGGTATTAATAAACATAGGTAGTTATTAAGGCATTCTCCATCATCAATCCGAGTCTATGTCCATCAGTTTATCATCAGAAAAAACTATAATGTCACCATCACAAATACTCGGTGCTGCTGCGAGATAAGAGCGATATACGGTAGGTATATAGATAGAATAAGTTCACAATATGCGGCTACAAATCTCACTGCGTATTATTGGTTAGGGGGGTCTTATTTCGAACGGGGGTCTTACAGTTCAATGAGCCTTTTTAAGCAAGTTTGGTCGCAATAGGGCCCCCTTGGGGGTCTTAATACGAGAGGGGGCCCTAATTCGGGATTTACGGTAATTAGAATATTTAAATTTTAGTTCCACCAGCTAGGATAAAACATAAACGGGACAAACTTTCTGTATTTCTGCTCACACTTGGACTCCTGACAAGTTTTGGATTAGCTGGAATGATCTGCCTTATGCTTCTTGTCGACCCGTGCAAACCACCTCATTTGAGTTACGTTTTTGCAAAACAAAGTCGATTTGTATGCGATGCACCAAAAGGTGCCCTGAGAGTAGTGGCTATTGTGATTGACACATACGCCTGGTTGGTGGCAATTACATCTGGCTGTTTTTCCACTTTCAGTGGTGTCTTTATTGGACTACGATTTTTCGACAAATATCTGAATCTTCTTCGAGAGTAAATACTTTTTTCTTTTTATTTAAACATTTTTCATAGCAATACCTAAACTAGCTTAATATGAAAAAACGAAAAAGTACTAAAAAGTGTAAACCTAAAAATATCACTAAAATAATTGTAGCATATTGCATATCAATTTGTTGATCCTATTTCTTGATTATTAATTTTTTGATAATTAATTATTAATATTTTTCTTTTAGAGGGTTTCGGCGCCCAATGGAGGCGGATCCAGTTTTCAGAACTCAAGATGAAAAGGACAAAGCATGCTTCAAGATACTGAATGAATTGCGAATTCTGAGCGTACTTTACAATTGTGTGTACCAAAAGGTATTTTTTCCAGTATTGTGCTTCATTGGTAACTTCGCATTAATTATTGGTCTGCTTGGAATTCTGAAATTGCGACATGTCATACCCATGCCTGGTTTGCTCTTCTTTCCTTTGATTGGTACCGACGGATTGAGTGTCATTTTCATAGTTAATATTGCTGCAGCAACTTTCATGCAGTCCAAGAAATTGATGACTGTAATTGGCAAAACAGGCAAATATTCTCGACGCTCTTGGTACAAAAAAGTTGTAAATTCCCTTGATTTCGTTAAAATTCGATTCGGAGGAAATTTCTTTGATGAAATGACTCCACTTGTCTTTTTGGATTTCTGCTTTTCACAAACGGTATCTCTAATGCTAATTTTATAATTACCAAGACTTATTCTTGTGCTTTTCGGGTTGTACCTCCGCAGTATTTTGGATAGCCAGAAATGTCTTCGTGATACGGACACCATGAAATCTTAGGGTTGTAAGTGGCCATTACGCGAAAGGGTTACACATTAACAAAATTACTGTCTGGATTCTATTGCAGACTTTAATTGTTATTTTACTACACGATTTAACTTTTATTTCTCTAAAATTGTACTTGTTTCTAATTACCCGAAAGATGTTTTAAAACTACGTCATAGTAATCTATTAGAAGAGACGGATATTGTGATACTACACTATTTGTTTGACATATTTTTATTTACTTTTTCTTTTTATTTAGAACTACAATTTAAATTCAAGAATTATTTCACATGTTATATCAGCATACGATCAATTGCACAAGTGGCGACTAAAACTAAAAACTAAAATATACCGAAATAAATTCTGCTTGAATAAAGATGTTCAAATTTTATTAGCATGATTTTACACAACCATCACCCGCTGGACCACACCCTTCAGTGGCACAACTCGGGGCAAGTCTACAAAGGTCGCTTTGCTGCGAATTATAGCACGGCGTTGTAGTGTAGCACCAAGGTCCACTGCCACCATTACAAAAGCGATAACACCAGCCGGATCCATACCTATAACTGCACCCAGCGTTTCCCCTTGGTCCATCTCCATAACAGTAAGGTACCACCAAGAGTACGGTGATCAACAGAATAGCGGCTTTCATTTCTGAAAATTAAAATTTCTGTTTGGAATGAGGGAAACAAAATAAAATTGAAAATAGTAAGAACTGTTATAGAATTGGCAATACTTTGTATATAAGGTAAAATGTGCGGACTTCGGGTTTCCTTGGTCTTTGCTCAGAATAACGACTACGTTACAGCACAGAAATTGCAGATCTCTTGTAGTCCAGTGAGCTAAAACAGCAATTTAAAAGTAATTACTATAATCAAACGGATTCGTAACGTAAACAAAGTAGCAAACAAGCTTGCTGATTAGTTTAAGTTATGTAAATAACAAGTAAAGCATAAAATGTAATTCCAAATAAGCAAATTAGTAAAATTATTAATATAATTATTATATAATTATTTAATAATTAATATTAATAATTAAAAAATGTAATTATTTTAGTATACTACATTAATAATTAATTGGAAACAGCAAATATTTAGAAACAAATGCGGAGCATCAGTAGTAATTTCAAATATTACGTTAAATGAATTCTTAATCCCGGATGGTTTGTCACTTCATAAAAATTCTTTTAGAATACGTTAATTTTAATTTGGTGTTTTTACTCAATATTTTCTAAAACCTCTAAAACAATACCATTTATATATTTATGCAGTTTTGACATGACGGCAAGTGTTGTGCCTATATTGTTGGCGTTCTTGACTCAACTTAGCTCAAAATAGCTCAAGGTAATTAGCATGATTAACGAAATATAATCGAAAAAGTAATTAGAAACTTGTTAAGGTGGAATTACATTATAACAAAATGGACAGACTAAATTTCACAATGAGGAACAATAACCATCAGGAATGTTTTAAATAAGACCTGGCTATTGATTGCAGTTTTTGCGTCTTTATCTAGAAAAATGACTTTGGGGAGTTTGGTAGCCTGATGATTATGATGTAAGATTAATAACTATAACCACAATGATGCCAATGAGAAAACACCTGACAAAACTTCGAGAATATCCATACGCACTAATTTGCCAAAGAACATAAACATTATTTTCAATATGGAATAATACAAACTGAGTAATAATGAAAAACATTATTACAATGTCCTTGACTTACAAGACACAATAAATCATAGCCAATTTGATTTCAATATCGTCAAAAAGTCTCCTCAAAAGGAAATACGTCAAATCAAAGACCGCAGTGAATGGGGAAAATGCATTACATATTAAACAACAGAAAACAAATGTTACAATGATTCTAAGTGCAAGTCCTTCGTATGTGTTTTACTCAACCACAAAGCATTCTAGGTTATAGAAACTATAACTATGAAAAATATTACGTATTTATTTTATACGTAGTGGAATGCCAGTGAAAAATAGAGTAGAGCGATAACAAATCATTTTAAGGTTAAAACTGTAAAACTTTGTATTATTAAATTAATATAGTTTTTATAGTAAACTATTAAAGAATACACGCTATTAAAGAAACCTTTTCTTTTCTTATATAACTGTGTATGTTGTATCAGTATTACAATATAATCAGTAGAGTACACTCATTCAGATAAATTTCAGTAAACTTAGTAATGTATTTTGTTAGCCTTTCATAGTAATACAATATTATATTTTATAAATATATACTCATGAAAACGAGTTAACCGTTAACCAATCCAGTTAATCATATTTCTCAGTGTTAATACATATATGATAGAAGATACTTGTTTAAGCAATAAATTTATATTCTTATTTAATGGGTAATATGGATACAAGTGACCTCGGCCAAGGAAATTTTTCAGATTGCAGCGATTCCAAAGTTTGTGAAGGACTGCACACAGCTTTCGATGAAAGTGGAGCAGTTTCAGTTTTCATAGCCCATGCTACTTTTTTATTCATGATTTTCGTTGTCTGCCCCACTGGAATTTTGGCAAATATTGTGACACTTTATATCTTGGTGCAAAATCAAATGCCAAAAGTTTTTAAAAGATTTCTCCTCAGTTTAACCGCCTCCGATTTATTGATTGTCCTGACTTTTCTTTCATGTGCAATAATTTACGCTTACCAATGGCGTATCACGTACGCTATATTATTGAGTGTTAGTCGCATCGGTAATCTTTACTTTTTGATTTTTAATTTGACTATTAATATTTTGGGGTTTTTCAAGTTTATTTTTAATTGTCATTTTCCTAGGTCGCGGATGTTCTGGATGGTTTACAGTTTTACTAACTGTTGAAAGGTACATCATATATTAAATATACTTCCATAATTAATATTTAGCATTTTTGAATTAATTAAATCAAAATTTGGTGTTTCATGAAAATTATATTCCAGATATTTGTCAGTTTGCCAACCATTGTCTCACAAGTCTACATGGACACAAAAGAAATTCTACGTTTCAATTGCAACTGCAATATTATTATCAGTTGCGTTTAGTTTCCCAGATGTACACAGCTATTTGACCAGTCGATTTGAAGAAGTAGGACTCTTATGGGATAACTATATGTTGGCTGCCAATGTAATTGAATTCCTCGTCACCGCTACTATTGTAATAGTGCTAAATATTTGTATCATAAAGGAAGTATGTGGTGATCAATATTTTTCATTGATTTATTATTATTGATTTTGATTTTTTGAAACATTAATTAATTAATTAACAAAATTAAATTATTTTTATTTCAGATCGGCAAAATAGTAGAACGCAACAAAACTATGCATTCTACATTGAAAATTGACAATTCTCTATCGAATTTAACAAAAGGAATAGTATTTGTATACATCACTGTGTTTATAGTGCCTAACCTTGTTGTATCCACTGTAATGTGGTATGGATATTCGAGTTCTAATATATTTGCATTGCTGGTCGCAACTTGTGCATTATTGCTTAATGCATCTATAAATTGGATCGTATATTGCGCAATGTCTAAAAAGTTAAGAACGGCATATTATAAAATACTCATATGTTCCTGCTGCTGTCTGAAAAATATCATTGAGACGGGCAATTTAACCACTACAACCAACGTTGGCTATTCTAGTGTCGCTTTTAATAAACAGTAGAACTTATCCACTTCTTATGCTTTGAATGTACTTTAAAAGAAGCACTTTGAAAATAGATATATTGTATTGAGGCTAAGGTAAATAGTAAATAAGAACCTTTTCATTGCCATCTCAATACACATATACTGAATGTGACAATAAATGATTCATATCAAAACTAGATTCCAATTGACAATATCTCATTTTCTAAATCTATAAAGTTACCTGTCCATTTAAATAGATACTTAAGATAATATTAACTGGAAAATACTTAAAACCCTTAGGAATGTACTCATGAATGTGTGTAGACAGCCTAACTTTAGATTTGCCTCTTCTAGGGAATTCCACTTCTTTGTCACTTAGCATTTAGTTGTCGTTACAACAATTCAATTTTCAAAATCTTTAATAAGAATATGAAAATAATGGAGTCCAGTAATTCTATTGGGTCGAAGCACGCCAACCCAAGGGATATGACTGTAGAATGGTTTGGACTATACTGCAACTTCCTCTCTAAATTTGGAATCGTACCAATCAAATTTAATACATCAAGTATGTATTTCCAAACTTCACAAACAGTCCTATTAAGTAAGTTAAACAAGGTTCTTCTAGTTTTAGTTGTCTACGAAATAGTGCAACTTGTGATTGAAATGAAAACCTCTGTTGGCTTGCGAATGGACATCGTTTTGGCCGGCATTATGGCAGTTTGTTATATAATTTGGGTGTCGTCAGTCAGAAATTTCCAAGAAAAGATTGGAGAAATTGTGTGTGTGTTGAATCAATTTAGTTTGCAAAATTTCTCGCTTTTTGAAGAAGGTAAATTTTATTATTCGTATTATTTAGTATTTAGTATTCTTATAAATAGTAATTTTTGCATCCTTTTTTGTTCATTCCGAAATTAACTATTGAAAATATTTTCAATATGGTCTGTAGTTTTGTCATCAAAGAACCATTCGTCAGAGTTAAAAAACTTTCTAGTTCTTGAAGTCGTGTTGTCAAAATGGATGCTTCCATTTTTGAGTGTCAGTTGCGCATTGGCTTGGTTTTCAATATTTCTTTCTGTTCCGGGAATACATGGAATAGGAATAATGTTTCAAGACTTGCCGTATTTTAAAAACGAAATCTTTAAAAGATTTATGCCCCTCTTTGCAACAACATTACAAGCAATATTCACATCATCGGCTTGCACATGTGGGATCACACTCTTCGTTTACCTTCTGCTTTATGCAACTAGAATGTCGTTATACTTATCCATCATCAGGTAAAGTCGAATTTTAGTTTGCTTACTGTTACTGTTAAAGTAAATAATCTAGTAAACAATGATATTTTGAAAGTTGTCAATAATTTTTTTTACAAAACTTTACATTTTTTAAGCGAGGCATTTTTAAAATTAGTTTAATATTTAAAATACTGTGTTCGTAAGATTTCTATTTTTTTCAACAGATTAAGTGGTACATCCTTTCAGAAAAAACTGGAAGCATTTAATGGACTACAAGCTCTAAACAAAGCGTTTAATGACAGTTTACTAAAATCACTTCTCCCCACATTTGTCTTTTTGTTCTCCGTTATTTCAGTTATTTCTGTGTTTGCACTTGTAAGACTGAAAGGAGAGGAGTTAGTGATGGCTAATATATTTGTCTTTTGTGTTGTGTTCTATGATTTCACTTCCTCTTTAACGCTTTTGCTGTTAACGCTTTCTCTTTGTTGGAAGAACTCCTCAGCCACACTCAGAACTTTGAGAAAAGAATTTCCAAACATATCGTCAAACATAATACACGATGGAAAAGTATTGAGAAGTAAAACTGCATTTGGAGTTCGCTATGGGATATTCAGAGCAGTGAAGCACAAACATATTTTGGATTGCTACGACGGAATGCTCAGCAACTTGACAACACTTCTTGTCACATTTCCAAGTCTTTAGCAATTACTTAGTTTACCATTAGAAAAGTTACTTTAGTTGTTAAAGTGAGCAAAACTGGAACCAATATAGTCTGCAAGATAAGAATAAGCTAAAATCTTTAAAACAATACTTAAATATTATGATTCGTGCTTCTTTTACACCATTGTTTTCTGCAAAGTTTATTTTATTTGTATAAAACAGTCAATAAAATGACAGTATCAAATAGCACTTTGCTTACTAAAATATTAAATGTGATAATAGGTAATCTTTGCAATTACTTAAGAGGAGTGGTCTCAGACCATTCGGGGAAATGCGACTTATATTTTCAAAGTCTTTTAAAAATAAAGTCACGTAATCTTCATTTCACAACAATATTTTTCTCATTTCTATAATTAAAATTATCTTTTACTTTATTATTTTATTAGTCGTATTTTATTTCCTTGAACGGTCCTGAGTCACTCCTCTTTATTTTCATCCAGGGTCACTTTTGCAATTGGGATTCCCTGCAAAATGCCTCAAAAAAGTTCCTGTCACCCATATTGACATTTGCTGACGTAAGGTATTAATGGGGAATTTAATCTGGTATACATTACATTTTCCAATACGTGTGTAAATGGACTTGTAATGGATACTCAATAATTAACCAAGATCATTGATTGATTTTACATGTTTCAAAAACCTTACTGGAATAAGTTCAAACTTTTGGAAGTAAATGAAACTTTGTGAAATAAATTAAAACTTTTTGGAATAAACGAAAAGATGATGACTGGATGTTCCAAAGATGCTTAAATCTGATTATGAAAAGCAATCAATTATATTACTATGTTTGCTACTTTGTCACTCAATAATTATATTACTCAACGTTTCTTACTACTAAATTAATTTTGACATTATTCATTGAATTGAATAGCACAATGCTAGTGAATTGGGTTTCTGCTAATGCCTATGATGGTCTGTTGGGAATGACAGGTAACATCATTTTGTTTGGTGACATTAATGTCAATTTAAATAATGCAAGGATGTCGATTTTAAATCTTGATAAAAATGGCTTACAGTCAAAACTAAATTTAAGCGATGTGTCTTACTGCAAACCATACAATCATTGATTGCTGTCTCTCAAACTCTGTCGGTATGGAGAATTCTAGTTTTGATTCAAACTTCTTTTATTTACAAAAATTCCCCTAATGAAATGTTTAATAACATTGAAACATGCAAATTATCAACCTCTTTTATGGTCATTGAAAGGTTTCTTACCCAATGAACTGCTTAACGTTGTCCAAGAGCTAAATGAAATGTGGATTCTTGACCTTGCGATCTTGCATCTTAAAAAAATTATCAGTCCGGTATCCAAATACAAAGAAGAAGAATGCTCAATGCGAATTTAAATGCCTTAGTTTCCACACGAACAGCATAAATTGTTTGGCATAGCAATTTTATATATTAATGCATTTATCGCTGTAAATGTATAGCCAGGTTGCAATATAGGTAACTTGTTTTCCTAAATGGATTTAGGAGAATATTACCTCCAAAAATAAGAGTACTTGTGCAATCTACTAATTATATAGCAATGTAAATAAAAACGATGAGAAATGACTACAATTAAATTGATTATTTTGAATGGCACACATTAGTTATTTGTCAATTACTTAGTACATATAATACAACTAGATTGATCAATTTACAAATCCTATTGAAAACCTACAGTTTGGTTCCAATTTTCCATGAAATTATCTTGAATATTGTTGAAAGTAATCATAATTGTAAGATTATATTTTGGAACACTTTGATGTTATTTCTCTGTTGCGAATTTCATATCAAGTATTATTTGTAAACCTGAATATGGTCTGAGTTATAGATTTGAACAGACGAAGAGACAATGTATGCAAAAAATAATCCATTGATTTATTGGGAAATATTCTTCAAGTTTGGATATTACTTGTTGATTTTACCATTTAAAATAGTTAGAGATAAACGAAGTGGCTCTTACAAGATTTACAGCTGTAAGATACAAAAGGTAATAAGTTTTCTGAATAATTAAGACTAAAATGTATTTTCATCTTTTTCAAAGGCCTCTAACAACATTTAACAGGTGATCTGTACAACATCCATGATTCTGTCATTGATATTCCTCTTAAAAGTCCCAATGAATACAAGCAGGGACAATGGCTTGGACGCTATGCAATCTTACTTCAGAATGATTGCACATTTATTCAGCATTAGTTTTAATATTGTTTTTATACCAACATTCTGGCTCAAAACTAGACACTTTTCTAATTTCCTGGCCGACATTCATAAACACCAATCGATATTCCTAGAAAATCAAGAAAATATAAAGGTATCGTTAATTTTTGTTTTGAAAATCATAATTTTTCTTTGCAAAATGTGGTATTAAAATTATCTTTATTCTACTGTTCCGTTTGCACATTTACCACTATCACAAGCATATTAGACAATTAAATTTAAATATTATTATATAAATATAAAAATGCCAATGAAACATGTATCGAATAGAATTACTTAAGAAAAGATGTGAGAATATATTCAGGGAAGGCTGACAGTTTTAATTTGCTGTGGCCTTTGCATCTTACTTTCCTTCCGTTCACTGCTTATCTTCAAATTTTGGAACAACAAGACTACAGTGGAGAGAAAATGATAAACTATTATAAAGATATTGGTGCACATTTGATACCAAATAATTTCCCTACTCTTGTAAAAACAGTCGCCGTTTATGCTTTTATTTGTGATGGGACATCAAGAATAATTCAAGATTACCAAGATATATTTTTCATTGTGTCTTGTTTGCTACTCAATCATTTGGTGGAAAATTTCTGGAGAAACGTGAAAAATAATCAAAATAATCCTGATTTAGTAACCACTTTTATAAAATATATAAAAAGACAAAAATTAAGTGTACTTAAAAGTTTGATGTGCAGTTTTCTTTTTACGAATGTTCTTTCCCTTTTCAGATAGTTGAAAATTTTGAAATCCTTTGCAGACTTTTCAAAGGTCTAAGTAACGTAACATTTTACGTAACACTAGTGTTAACTTTTGAATTGGTGCCGAAATTTTGCATTGTCATTGAAAGACTACTTACAAAGAGTGTTGGCATTTTCGAGGTGCGTTTAGCGATTTACTTTGCAGAGCGGGCTGTTTGCCACAATATTTGCTGCAAATATACATAAAAAGGCAAGTCACATTACATTATGGCAGTTATATTAAGTATACATAATTTACTGAGAAAAGGAAAGGTACACTATTTCTATGGTATATTTTTACATTTTTCAGATGAATTATTTTAAAGCTTGGATTTTTGAAGAGAAGAAGCACAGACTTTTCAAAAATGACCAATTGTATTCGTTTATTCACCAAATTAATGCTAACCCAATTGGGATGAGCGTTGATGGGTGCTTCATTATTTCCTATGGTTTTCTTGGATCGGTAATAGAATTTGTAAAAATTACATTCATCCACTAAGTAAAATTATAATTTTAGATCGGCGTTAAGCAACATTGCCAATAAATCAGCAGCTAGAATGCAAAGAAAGTATTTTTATTGGCTTATATTTAATGTATTGTCTTAATGAGTTAAATTTTCGTCTTTTTCGGTTGAATGTTTCGGCAAATGAATTTTTCGACTTATGATTTCATTTTTCGTCTTATAAATTTATATTACGTCTGGTATGCAATGGATGTGTACGCGATGTTAACGAAGGTATAGTATAACATGCACATGCACAAGGAACATGATAAGTAATTATGATATTAGCATAATAGCATTTATGAGAATTCCAAATCAAAAAAGGTAAAGTTACATAAGAACGGAGTTTTGTGCGTAGTCTTTACAGTGAACAAGAAGCCCTTGAACGCACAAAGCCTTTCTGGACTAAAGATTGTTATAAAAACACGTTAAATTGTAGACAGTGTAGAGTGATCTATTTGTACTGCAAATTGGGTGGGAAAGATTGCCTAACAAAAATGAAGACAGAAGTTTATGAGGATAAGTGCGATTTGGTGTATAACAGTGGCCCACATTTCCATTTCAAGAAAACGAAGCTTTACTTAAATGAAAAATGAAACCCTTTTGATAATTGTAATGTAATTGTAAATACTATAGAAGACGAAATATGAATTCCTAAGACGAAAAATAAAATCACAAGACGAAAAACTAAATCACAAGTCGAAGAATTAAATCATACGACGAAAAATTCATTTGCCGAAACATTCAACAGAAAAGGACGCAAATTTAAATCATTAAGACGAAAGTTTAAATCACATTCATTTTTATTTAGCTCCTTGGCTTGCTACTTACGTATTCAATAGTAATCGTCCAATTTGCTAACGGAAAGACCTAGTTGTTTATTTCTTTTAACGAGATTGGGATATTCTCAGAAATAGCACATTGGTTTAACAATGATTGAGCAGCACAGCTATCAACATCGTTTACCTTCACACTCAACTCAACTTTTTATTGAGCAATCTTCATCTTCCAAATTCTTTAGACAAAAAAATCATTGCAAAAAATTGTTAATGTACTTGGCTGCTTAACGGGTATTAAAATTCCAGCTTACTTTGATTACTTAAATAAGCAATACTTTATTCCGTTAATGTACATCATCAAAGTTACTACTGGTCGTTATTGATTACAGAATTCAACATTGTAAGGGAGCGTCCACAAATTACGTGGTCACCCATAGGGGGGGTGGGGGTCAGCCAAATGGCCTCATCTAATTCTTCAAAAATGAGGGGGGGTGTCAGAGGTCTGACTTCTGAGGTCGTCAAACTATTTTTGTAGAACAAAACAATAAAATACTAGTCTACGCAATCCAAATATAAAGTTTAAGAAAAGCGTATCGATGCTATTTGCATTTATTTCGAGCCCTTTTATTGTCTTGTTTGCATTTCAAAAGGGTGTCCTCTTATTTATTATTGGATTTATTATCTACACAAAATTATGAAACGTATTTAATCCTGCTCTAAAACGCGGAGTTGAATCTCTACTCTCAAATTGAATTTGCTTGCTTTCTTTATATAATAAATTCAATAACGTTCATAGATGATTTTATTGTTGGGCAAAAAAGGCTATAGGTCTTCGAAGGTAGGGTAGGGGGGTGTACATCTATTGTCTTCAATGCCATCAAAGGGGAGGGTGGGGGTCAAAAATCGTCAAAAAAGTGACTTCGTAATTTATGGACGCTCCCTAATTGCACAAGTTGTCTAAAATACTAAAATAAGTGTTCGCAGGAACACTTCCTTTTCCTAATGGTGTTACTTAAGTCATTTGTAATTAACGTAAGTGTCTACTTGAGTTGATAACTGACGTAATGTAAGTGTAGTGTAATATGTAGAGTATACCTAAATATTGATCACAAGAAAGTGTCTGATATGATTATAATAAATGTAATTGGCGAAAGTTAAGCTTTTAATCCGGTGTATATGTCACTGCCTCTGAGGGCTCCGGGTATCTGAGAGCACATATCCAGAATTTATATGAAAATAACATTGCCCCTGTTATAGGTGCAGAATTGAAAATTGATGTACACATTGAAATACACATAATCAACGTTTTCGCCAAATGTCGTCCCCACAGCTGCTATACAGAAAAATAAGTTGTTAATGAATAGCTTTCCAAAAATGCAGTTTTAATGTTAAAAGTAAAGTAATATGTAAAAAGTTATTAATGACCCCTTGTTTAGTTTAATAATTTCAAGGGGTCATTAATAACTTTTTTCCTGTAGCACCTGTGAGGATGTTTAACGAAAACATTAATTACATATCTTTCAATGTGCATACCTATATTGTTACTTCACTTATCTTTCTTACAATTCTCTTAATCCATTAGTTTTCTTCTTGATAAGCTGTCTTTAATGAACTTACAAAATTATATGCAAAATCATCGCTGTACCTATATAGCAATCGAATTATGCTAAATATTATCTCCCAAAATTCATTTATTCACAAAAGTAGACCGTTTACTCTTAACAAATAAGCCCCGTTTTTCTTAACGATTATCAAATCTTAAATTCGCCATCAAACAATCCATTTTTTATTTCACACATATGATGACGGTAATAAATATTCAACTGTTATTTTTTATAGTGTTTTGAAAAACAGAGCGGAATGCAGTAAAATTAAGGATTGCCTTTCTTTTGATAGACCTACAAACGGAAACAATACTTGATTTCAGCTTATTTCTTATTTCCCATATAAGCAACAAAGCATTTAAAGCTGTGAAGGAAGCAAGTATTATAAATATTGTTGAAATATTTGAACTACGTAATCCTAAAGGTTGTGGAGTGGCCCATTTTAGGCATAGTCGGCAGTAGCGAAAATCATTGGTGACATTAAAACTCTGCCATTTGTGGTATATTCCTGATTGATCAAGGCAGCGAATTCTGTGCTGTAAATAAGGTGCATACAATTTGTAATCGTTATCCCACACTGAAATTCCGACAGTCTTTGGCATAAAAACATTTTCTGGTGCTCCCACATAAAGCCTTTTCCCAACTGTTTTCATAAATATGTCTACACTCCAGTAGTTTTGATATTGGTACAGGTGCATCATATTTTGCTTTCCTATCAGTGCCGTGTTACTTTTAAGACAAAGAGATAAAAATGCAAAATGATTTAAAAAGAAAAAATGGTGACTTTTCAGCATTGTTTGGTATTGCAAATTTTTTTCCGGTTTTATAAATCCTGATCTACGTGAAATTTCTTCAGCTAATTCAAAGTACACACCAAAATGTATTTTTCTACAAGTTGAGTCTTTAAAGCAGGCGGCGAGTTGTGACGAAAAATTTGTGGAATTCATAGGTTTTGAAAACTCCTTGTAGATAGTATATATTTTATTCACTGTGAAGGAAAGCTTATCCAAAATGGAACTTTGGAAGCGAAATTCTTTCTCCATGTAGAAAAGACCCGTAGAAGACGGTAAACTTACTGTTGACACATTTAATTCTCCAAATTGATCGATTGACTCTAACCGTTTAACTTCTCTTGCTCTGGTCAAGTCAACAATTACAATTCCTTTGTATGCATTTGTAAGTACAACTCCCATTAACAAGAAACTCGCCAAGATATATTTCAGCCACTTCAAGTTTTGACAATGTTTCGGTAGGGAGTAACTAATCTCCAGTAAATATGCATAATAGAGTAACAAAAAGGAAAAACGTTTCATCTTTTTGAAATGCAATACTGAATAACAAAAAGCGCTTACAGATAAAGTTGAGAAAACAATGCAAAACCATGGCAGAAAGGAATAAGGTTTAAAATATCCTTCAAAAGAAAGACCTTCCGATTCCAATTCCGAACAAGAAATAAAATTAAAACCGTCAGTACCTGTGGGAAAAAATAAATTTCCTGAACCTGGAGGAATAAAAGATACATCTGAATTGTAGAATACGGAAATTAGGTTGTACTCTTTTTCTACAATTGAACGTAAAGATATATTTGGAATAATGTGGAGTAAATTAAGCAACAAGTCAGTTGTGTAATGCATTTCATACTGCTGCCTACCGATAAAATAAATCTTCTCGGATATTCTCTTTCTTTCAAGTAATTCATGTCTAACAATAAGATTTCCATCCAAACTTGTAAATTTTGGTTGGCATGTTAATTTAGGTGTTTTCAAAAAATAAGTATAAGCCGATTTTTTAAATTTTACACTTCTTTTTGAGGCAAGGAAATCTTTAAAGTCTTTTGTCTTCAAAATGTAATAACGATAAGTAATATTTCTGACAAGAGAATTCTCATGCCCTGGACAGGCGTAAATCATCAAGAATGTTGTTATTGGAGATTTAGGAGAATACAGAAAAACAAATTTGTCTCCCTGTGTCAATTGCAGTGAATCTTTACGGGCAATTTGAAGACCTACTAGTTCATTAAAACTTTCTGCAAAGTTTTTTAAATTTTCGTTCTCGCTGACGATAATGTGAATGGTACTGTAAAGATTGAAACCATAATATTGTGTTGCATTCCAATCGAGTCCCACCAAATTGTTAGTTATGTAATTTGTGAAATACATATCCACATTATCGGTTGGGTTGATGCCTATCAATATATGAGACACACAATTGAATCGTGAAAAAATACTCGGAGAAGATATTTTTCTGTTCAAAGTGATTTCTCGTAAATAGCACTTCTGTCTGTTCCAAAAAGTGTTATAAAGCACAGTGTATCTTTCGATATTCATTGCAAAACAACCCAATGTATCGTAGAAATGCATTTTCAAGGAATCCATTCTAGTAAGTGTGAATGGTATGTCGATTCCAGAAAGTTCATCTCTCATTGCTAAAAAAGAACTGATTGTTGTGTCATATTTATCTTTATCATTTGAATAAAAAATGTAATTAACGTGACACTCTTTTTCAAAATTGCTAATTTTTGAAAGAAAGTTTGATTTAGCTTCAGCCGTTTTTAGTAAAACTAAACCCAATAGAATGCATGCGAGAGAAATCAGTTTCAGGCTAAACATTTTAACCTTTTTTGCTGTGAATAGCAATCAGTTGAAAAAAAGGTAGCTCACTTAGTTTTCCTTAAATCAAATGCTGAAAATTACTTTTTGAGCCACACCAAAGTCGCTAGAATAGAAAAGTAGAAGCTGGTTTATTTATCTACTGTAAAATCGAAACTTACTTAATTTCTGGATGTGTTCTATTTCTATTAAATAGCAAGAGAAGATAGAAAGTTGATGTCGAAAAATGTAAAAATTAACCGTTGTTATTCACTGCACTACAAAATCGACGAATAGAGGAGGTATTTAAATCAACTCTGATTTATATACCTAATTCTACCTTAGACGACTACAAAGTTAAGCAATGGTTTCCAATAGATTGTTAAAGTATTGTGGTACCTCATTTCGAAAGTGCACTTATGAAAGGGTTTGAACACTTTACCAATGTATATATTAATTAATTGCGTGCTTATAACGATATTTCTTATTATAGATACTAACCTCATTCTCATTTCATTGTAACGATATTTCTTATTATAGATACTAACCTTATTTCAATGCCACCTTTTAGGTATGACTATATTGGACTAGTTGCGTGAATTACCTCTAAGGCCAAATAATAACAATTATTCATGATATGTTGCCCAATACTACTACACTATTTATATTCATATTAACATTAGCTTTCTAGTAAATGAATAAAACTGTTTTTCACACTCCGAACGGCAGTCATAGTCATGCTGAATTGTCATTCTAAATGTGAAAAATAGTTGCTACGGTCTGTGGGTCAGAGTCCGACGCCGATGAAAATTTGGCGGCGGCGGGGTGGTACCCCGAAGACTCTCGGCGGCGGCGGCGCGCCGGCTGACGCCGACAAAATGAGGTCGGCGCGGCGTGACCAGAAAAAATGCCATTTATAGCTCATTTTTAGCGTTTTTGAAAATAAGTTCTTACCTTTTTGTTAAAATAAAGGGTTATTACACTTTATATTCATGGAAAAACTATAATAGCGCTATTGAATTTACCACTGACACAATTATTTACACAAAAATTTTGTAAATATAGACTAAAATTTGTAAAATTTTTAATTTTTGAAGGCGGCGCCGTAAAATTTTGCTCAGCGGCGCGCCGATCAAAATTTTGCGGCGGCGGCGGCGTCGATTTTTGGGTCGGCGTCGGCGGCGCGCCGGCGTCGGACTCTGCTGTGGGTGCTATACTTACATAGATCAGGCATTATTGATCTTATTTTTAATATATTATGCTGTTTAGGGAAAAATTCATGATTGATCAAGACAACGAATTCTGTATTGCAAAAATATTTTCTGGTGTTCCCACATATAGATAATTCTCTAAATATTTCACAACTTGGTTTTCGTTCAATATGATTGTATGTTGTATTTGTGCATTGCATTTTGCCATATAGTATACACGATGAAATGCGGACAACCGTACTCTATTTTATTTATGCATTAAAATATAAGAAAGTACCCTGCCCCCATGTGGGAAGGCTATACAAGTACACTTTATAGTAAAAAATAATATTCATAGGAGCTTGATTTTGTGGCTGTTTTAGTTAACAGTCGTAGACAACCAAAATTATCGAATATTCGACGTATTCAAAGTTGAGTTTGGTTTCACAAATATTAATATTATTTTTGCTTCGTCTTCTTACCCAAAATATATAAAGCATACCAGAGTAAATACTCTACGTTAGTACATTTAAAGAAATCAAAGTCTTAATCTTACATGTCATGTTATTAAGTATTTAGATATTTAAGTCAGTATTATGTTTCTTTTCTATCAGATAAAATCTTCATAGTAATACAAAAGAATTTGGATAGAGCCGACTTTAAATAATAAAGTGGTAAAATACATACTGCCTTATGAATACAAAGCCTTAATGTTAAAAAGTTTTAATATTAAATTAAGATCGTTTCACAAAGCTCGTCCTTAAACGTACATATAATTTGGGAAATCCCTACAGAATACATAACCGTTTTCAATTTTGGTAATGTATTAATGTTGTGAAGCAAAACATATTTATATTATCTTACATGTAGGTACATGCTCCGTATTTTGTTCTTAAAACTTTTGCACTGAATAAACAGAAGCAGCACAACAGCATTTGTTTCCTATAATACTGTAACCATTATTTTCAAAAATACTTGGTTCAAAAATGTTGACACACTTAACACACGTCTCAATAAATTTATATATTAAGTTATTTGGCTTCTTTGGATTAATTCCATTTGGAATAAAAAACCGTCGAGTTTATGTATCATCCCAAAAATGGAAGATCCTGTCATGGGCTATTGGGGCGATCATCAACTTCATTGGTTGTGTTCTACTGATCATTTTGGAAATCCACGGTATTACGGATCCAACATTTCGAATACATGATTACTTGATTATTCTTTGTTGCATCACATTTTTGGCAATCTCTTCTGGCGCTAATTTGACGTTCTTCTTCAAAGGACTCAACGCTATGCCAGAAATCATCAATCTATACATACACCTGGATGAAAAACTGACTGGTAAGTAAATAAATCCCTTTTTATGCAGTTTCCAAAATTGCCTCGCATTCTCAGCAGCTGAATATGATATTAAATTACGAGCATGAAAGAAACACGGCTACCATGTATAATTTTATTAGCAAACGTACTTTTGGCTTTGACAGCAATAGAAAACGAAATCATACATGTTAAAGAGGAAAGGAAACGCTTAGAAAAAGTCCAAGGCCCAAAGGAAAAAATCATGCAAAATGACCCTCAAATGGAAAGTTCCACCTCATCAAATAATATACTGGTCACAAATACTGGTAATTACTAATTTGAAAAATATTTGGAATTCTTATTAGAAGCCACTGACTAATATTGATTTCCTTTTATGTTATGCTGTAGCGAAAGAAGAAAGTAGAGTCTCACTATTTGTCAATAAAGCCAGGACATTGAAAGTGGACTACCTTGGAATATTCTTGATTGCAGTCGTGCCAATGGAACTATTCATTGCGGCCTTCTTGTCTTGTTATGCATCACTCGCCCTGGCACAATTCAGTCTGAATGGAGGAATTCCACTGAAAAGTATAACTGCGGGGCAAATGATAATAATTCTGATATATGGAGTCATTGTATTCTACGTGGCCATGACATTCGTCGCTTCTACCACTCACTTCTTGATATTCGGGTGCATCTACAATCAATTCGCTAAATACTGGATTTGTTTCCTGTGGAAATTAAATGGCATTGAAAAACAACTGAAAATCTTCTCGTGGCTATATCTACATAACAAATACCTCAACAGAGTGGTAGCTCCTATTGTGGCTCCATTTCTGATTTCTGGAGGACAAATCATTTTCATTATTGCCATCTATGGTACAATGAAATTGAAAGATCGCATGGAATTCCTGGCTTATCTGTTCTTGCCTATAATGTCCGTATTTTTGTTCCTTTTGAGTAAATTCCTTCTCGAACAAGCATCAAGAATACATACTCTGTCCTGTAATTTCATTAAGAAAACCCGGAAACTTAAGAATCCTGTCGTCCGTAGAAAAGTGAAGTTAATGAAGCCACTATGCATACAGATCGGAAGCTTTGGATACTTAGACATAAGCTTCGTTCTAACATTCTTTTGTTTCCTCACGGATAGATTAGTGGATATCCTCGTATTGGACCTGTAGAATATTTCCATGAATCATAAAGATGTTAGGTATGCCCTGCTAATTCTAAAGGTTTTTTTCTTCTTGCAGGAATAAATATCGATACATATATCTAGAATTTGAAGATTTTTTGTTTGATATGGATAGTAGGTCACCAATTCGCACAATGTTTTAAACTTCAATGGATAAATAATACAAAATGAACATATAACAATACCATCTAATTGTTTCGCTTTGTATGTACTTTATTTGGCTTTCAAAGATTTAATTTATATTTATATTAAAGTTAGCGTAGATTTAAGACCTTAAATGTTAAATGTTTTAGGAACATATATCGGTTTTACGTCTTATACTATACTACCAATGTTTATAACATTGCACTTCAATGCCTAATAAAGTAATTACATGAAGTATAAACACTCTGATTCCCAATAGTTGTTTAACATTTTCGGAATGAATCATCATCATGCAGTCATTGAAATAGTTCCTCCCTGTTGAAAATGAGCACCATCGGACATTTCGACTTTTTGCAAAAATTCCACATATCTCAGAAAGTACACTCTTTAACACATAAATCCAAAGTAGAAATTTTTTTAATTATCTGTAAAACCAAAACAATTTAACGAAAAATTGACCAAGGCACTTTTTGTCTTTACAATGTAATTAACATTCTTTCCAAAATAAATCGTATTAATAGAAAACTTACACCACTTTACACATAAATTTAGAATAATTTCTCTTATCTACTATTATTGCAACCAGTGCTAATTAGGTATACTCCCAGTTAACATTTTGCTTATAATATATTATGCGTGGCTTAGGTACATCTAAAGTATGGAAATCATGACTAACTCTTTATTCATTTGTTCTTTCAATTATTGGCAGTTTTTCTTAATTAGTCATAGAACATTAAGCAAAATGAGTCATTTACTTGGATATTGTCTCATTTTATACGTATATTTATTATGTTCATTGGGAACTTTAAAGGTATTTAGGGGCAATGAAATAATATTCATCTGTTTTCCCACTTTAATAACATTTTGATGACGCCATGTTCATTAATTCAACATTAGGACACTACATTTATGAAATTGTGCTTATGACGTTTAACATTACTTCAAGAACAAAAGTATAATAAAGCCATCATCATTATGCAAAAATGCAGATTGCAGCAGACTGTATGATATGGTTGTAAGCAATAATTTTCCTTATAAATATAATGCAGAGGGTTAGTTATTGCTTCACCGTATAACTTTCTACTGCTTCCATAGTATCATTTGCCACCAAAGCTTTATTTAAGAATCAGCATGGTTTCTAGAGACATAATTTTTGTTTGTTTGTACATTTTCTTTGCAGTTTTTACTGCAGGTAAAACAATATTAATTTGTTTCTGTATTTTCAGTACCAATTAGCAAATAAATTAATAATTAATTGCGCGCCAAATCTATATTTTTGGTTTCAGTGGAATCAATTTACGTACCTGAGTGTGACGAGGTTTGCCGTACTACAGAGCCAAGTGAAAAAAGAAATATTGCCATTGAAGATTGCTGTAAATCTTGTAAAGCAAGTGAAAACGGCGGTTGGTGCGCTATTGGTGATCGAGCAATGTGTAATTAGATGGACATCAAAAATCACAATTACCTTGGCCTAAAACCTTGGGCGCATGATAATACAATTAATTTTAACCAGAACGGACCCTTGATAAAGCCTGTGTTTTCCTTAGTATAACCACGTGGTACGAATTGTTTTAATCAATTAATTGAGTCGAACCATTACTAATTATGACAATTAATTACATTGAACATTATCCATACTACTGTCAATTATTGCACATGTGTAAACTAATAAATATTTGATTAAAATAATTAAATACTTTTCCTTGCAAACAAAAGGGGCATAGCTTCGAATAAAATATCTTACTCCTGCCACCACATAAGTTAACCAAATGAAATAACGAAATCACACAAAGATATAACGAAAATATGACAAAGAATATCACCCAACAATAAAGAAAATAAATTACTGTAAAGTCAAATCAGTACACCATTATTATGTGCACTAAGATTCAATATGTCTCATTTTTGGTCAACAAGTTTACTTATTTCATATTCACCGATTGTATGTGTTAACTACGTACTGGTTTGTCGCCCTGGTAACTCGCGTTTATGTTGACGACTCACTTATGTAATCAGCTTTTGTTTATACAATGTTTCATTAATGTCCACTTTCTGTTTGTGTGTCGTGTGCTCTAATCTTCCTCTTAGTTGATATTCTTCGAGTTGGGTAACGCTTATTGTAACTTATTCTAGTAGCGGTTTGGGGCAAGGTGATACTTTCGGTACGTAAATTTTCCAAGTCTTTTTAATTTTTAGTTATTGATGTTAGTAACGTTTGTGGCGTGGCCACTTTTATCATCTGTTTATGATTATTCACTTATTCTTCTGACTTGGTTCACTTAACGAATTTGGATTGTCTTAGTAACGAAATGAAATGTTTTTATCTGTTTGAGTCTTACTTGGACATTTTTTCTCCTTCCATGATGTTTGCAATCTAGATGTTTGCGACGAGATACTCAGTTTTAGCTTTTCTTTTGTATTGGACTTACAGTTCTTCTCCTTGCACTCACATTCCTCGTCACTGCTTAAGCACTTGTGCTCGCTTCACACTCTTTCGTTTCCAAGTCTCCCTTTACACTTTGCGTTTCACTCGTTCATTTGGATGTCTTTTGTTTTTCTACTGCATTACATTAGCACTCATGGTTTTCGAAGTCCGTTGCCGTTCACCGTTGTTTTCACTGTTGTCACAGGTCCATTTCCCTCACTTGGAAACCCGTAGTGATATGGAAATATCCCGGTTGAGCCCCCAAATGTTATGAAACACGGATATAAAGTCTATATTATCCTTAATTAAATTCTGTTATTCATGTTCGCAAAGTGGAGAATTCATGTTAGTTAGGTGAGAAGTTATGGACTTGTAATTGTAGTGAAAGATGCAAATAAAAGATTAAGTGACTAATTGACCGAAGTTATGGACTTGTAATTGTATTGAGAGATGTAAAATAAAACATGAAGTGAACAATTGATCTTTATCTGTCCGCCGCCGTTACCCAACTAACTTGGGTCCCTTTATTATTTTCCCCTCCAGCACCTTAACACTTGCATTACATTTCTTTTCATATTACAATCATATATTGTCTTAACATAACACCCTAGCACTTTATACTCCTATTCTATATCATAAAACTATTCTGGATGCTATCCCATATTGTTATGTGATTGCACAGTTGCATTCTTATACTCCCACTTCCATGATCTTTGTCTGTACAGTCCCTATTTTGCTTGTTCAGCGTTACTACCCTCTTGATGATAAGATTTTATTGCTTTGTTTTCTCAACTAATGTCTTGTGACCGTTGTACTGTCCTAAATTAGACTGGTTTCAAGCATTTCTACATTCTTGTCCCTTTTTAGTGATTGGAAATCCCATGTTAATGATTAACATGGTGACTGAGGAATATTTTCTACTTACATTTTATATTTCACACTCTCTATTGCAGATGCCCCGTAATTTTGTCCCCTTTATTTTTTAGAATATACATTCGCTTATAGAATCCAAATATCCCAACGCACACCACTCTACTATACGCCACTGGCTGCTCTTGTTCCTTGCGTCAACTCTCTTTTCGTGCCTTTCCATTGACCGTGTGCTCTCTTCGTACTCACAATGTTTCGTTTTAGCCACTTATTGTTATGATGTAATACCTATTTAATGTATGCTGTAGCTTGGCTAATTCCATCCTCGGGTCATGACACTATACTGGACCAGTAATGGACCAACATCTACAGGGACATTAATTACAGACGTTACGTGGTCCTAACCATGCATATACAATAACGTTGGTATTTAAATTGTCGCTCTCTGACTCAACGCGCCTAAAGTCAAAACCAAGTTAGATAGATATGTACCACGGCATTTACGTATTACTACACTGTAAGTCCGATGTATCGTTTGTATAGACTCTCTCTGTATTTAGTTAGTGTGATTGCCCCCAATAGGGCAATAAGATAAACAGTTTGTTCTGCTTCCGCGGCAAATATTTGGAGGGAAATATTATAATATCAGTAAGAGTATTACTCCAAAAGAGTAAACAAACTATTACTTCAAAATCTAAAATCAAAGAATTTTGTTTTGTTTCAAATTCTTTTGAACAATCACCAAAGTTGTCTAAAGGCGTTTGCTTAGATAACAAGATATATTGCCGTAATCATCAACAAACCATTTATTTAAATGCAAATTTTAACAATAACAACATATTTGTACTTATATAAGCAAACTTTGATTATTTCAGAAATGGGCGATAATTTCACAAATACAGGAGTATCACTGGCGCATATTAAAAGCAGGTATAAGAAAATTTATTTATTTGAATTTCAATATTCAGGTCGTTTAAAGTAAATGACACTTTTTTTTATTATAATAGAATTAGATATAATTTGACGGGGCAAAATTTACTGCTAAAATATTAAATATTTTTTGAAATACTACATTTAAATTATTTTTGAAGCACTAAAATCATGCAAAATTAATCCTACCGCTGGATGAAAATATAAAAATTATTTACGAAAAATTATTTGTATATTAAAATCGAAATTGTTAATGATACATTTAAAATATTTCAGAAAATTGATTATCAATTTACAACGATTGGATAACGAGTCACCAGGGAATAAAAAAGCAATAGCTTTTTAGGAAAAAAGTAAAAAAGTATTGCTTTTTTGCTTTTTAGGAAAAAAGTAAAAAAGTATTGCTTTTTTGCTTTTTAGGAAAAAAGTAAAAAAGTATTGCTTTTTTGCTTTTTTGCTTTATTCCTGTATACCTAATACACGTATAGGACTTAATACATTGCACTTGTAAATATTAAATTACAATGCAAAATGCACTAATTAGTGTTTAAATCGACGCAGAATGCATTGTATTGCATTGTTACATCAATTTCTGTAGAAAAATTATGATTTTCGGACGTTTTTAAGTGATTTTTGTTAAATTAAAAAAGCAAAAAGCAAAAAGCAGTGCTTTTTTAGACTTTGATTGCTTGCTTTTTTGTAAAAAAGCTAAAAAAGCAAAAAAAGGTGCTTTTTATTCCCTGCGAGTCACTTCAAATAATGGCTACAAAATTTCCCAAGTTGAGGTTTGCTTTATTTATTCTATATTGTTCTCATATTTTTGTAATTGTTAAAATAAATTTTATCGTCGCAAAGTTTAGAATCACGCTGTATATAATGACATTACTCAGCAGAAAACGATGTGATTCAAGATAACTTTGTGATAGCCAATTGAACAAGTATGCTATAAGTTCTATTTTATTTACATGTTGTATTGTGGTACTTTCTTTTCTATTGAGCACCTTATCTTTATTTTTCACTTTTACCCGGACATCACTTTTAGAAAAGCGAATGAATCCGAGCAAATACGTTTCGCGATACTTATAATTACTATTACTATGGAAAACCACAATCAAATAAATGACTGTCAAAATGAGATATCGAATGGAGTATAGTTTTCTTTAATTATTGACAGATTCAACTTTACATTGCCGAATGATGTGCAGAACTTTAATGGGATTAACACTTCTCCTCTCAAAATTGAAGATAATGTTGACTCCATTTCAAAATCGCATTTGAAATCTTGTTTTCAACCTAAAGTATTACTTTCACCGATAAAAATAGTCGTCCTTAGAGAGAAACCGGAAAATGAACGACCCACAGAAATGGAATCTGTAAAGTTGAATTCGTCAACTTCTCAACAGAGCCTAAATAGCAAAAGTGACGAAACTTCTCACATTTCTCAACGGCAAGAAAGCCCGAAGTCAACATCACAGATGACCAACGCATTTAATTCTCGTAAAAAAAGCCGATGGAAATGTAAGGATTGTAGAGAATTTTTTCTGAACCATTCTTCATTGGCTCAACACTTAGTTGAACTACATGGTCAAGAAATGCCACCTAAATGCGATTTTTGCAGTAAAAGTTACACCACAATTTACCACTTGAACCGCCACTCTTTAGAAAAACACCCAAATGAGAAGTCATTGAAATGCGAGCTGTGCTTGCAAAGCTTTTTCAAAATATTAGAATTGCAACTCCATAAAAGGCAGCACAAGGCTCAAGAGGGGCATAAATGCAGCTTTTGCAACAAAAAATTTTCTACCAAACAAGCTTTGGATCGGCATATTTCTGCAATACACTGTAAAGAAAAACCATACATGTGCACACAATGCGGAAAAGTCTACAAACACAGCAATGCTTTAAAGTACCATGAAAGAGCCCATTCTGGAGAGAAGCCGTACAAATGCAGTTTCTGTGAAAAAAGTTTTTCCGTAAGAAGCGGTATGGAAAAACACATTACTGTTACGCATCTCAAAGAAAAGCATCACAAATGTAAATTTTGTGATAAGTATTTTTTGCGTTCGGAAGACAAAAATAATCATGAAAAGGAACATTTAGGATTACGATTTATTTGCAATGTTTGCGGTAAATGCTTGCAACGAAAAGCCACTTTAGTACGCCATGAATTAACTCACAGTGGATTAAGGCCATTTAAATGTAATATTTGTGACAAACACTTTACAAGTAAAGGTGTTTTACTAAGGCACAAAAAGATCCATGAAGGTGTAAAACCTTACGTGTGCAAATATTGCGGTAAATCGTTCTCAGAGTCGTCTGATGCACGAAGACATGAAAATATTCATATTGGGGTAAAACGACATTTCTGTCAACACTGTAACAAAACCTTCTCAGATTCGTGTAATGCACGAAGACACGAAAAAATTCACATTGGGATAAGACCCCATATGTGTCAGTATTGTAACAAATCGTTTTTTAGTAATAGCGAACTAAAAAGACACGAAAGAATTCATAGTCGGAAAAAACGTTACAAGTGAATGTGTCTGTCAGGATTTCGCAAAATGTTCCATCGGTGCGGAGATTATTGCGCATTGGTGGTATATAGGTATGCATTTTGTAAAATGAACCTTTTTTTCTCATAGATAACTTCTATAAATATTTTAATATAATTGTTATTTGTGAACCGAAGTTACCATCTTAAGTTTTAAAATACTAATAATATTTTAGAATATATAAGTACATTTATATTTCTACTAATAATGTTATACAATATATTGATTACTATAGGTGTATAAATATATCCATATGGCTTAAATTGCTTAAACTTGCAAGTTAATTAAAGCATTTTAGCGGTAGTACAATATAAATATCACATCACATATCTATAATATATGCATACATTATATTCTGCACAATGCTATGAAAAGTTCATGACTTTATACACAAGTGGTTGTAACTCGTATTAGGAATTCTGCTGAAGCTGAAACGCCACTTCAGCAGTTGAATGAAAATCTTGACACAGCAGAGAATGAATGAAGAGTTGCAATTCAATCCTCCTTTATATCTCCAACATTGAGTGAATACAGTTCAGCTTCCCAAACCCTCCTCATATTCTGTTTTTGCTTTCATGACCTACGTACGCCTTTTACTACGTACATTTTCATTGTAAGAAAAAATAACAATAGCCATGACGTCAATAGAGTTCTTGGAAAAGCAGACTGTTGCATGTATATTGCCTCGGGGGACATGAATGAACTCAACAACAGATTTTGTTTGGCATTTCGCTCTTTCTTCATTTCAACTTTGCTCAGGACCTACTTCTATGTTCCACAAGTAATAATATACAAACGAATTACTTATTATACATATTACATATTTGCACGAAACACTTTACATAATTTAACTTCCATCTTTACGGAGAGGAAATATATATGAGTGATGTGAGAAGATTTTTTTCTGTTCTGCTTCCGTCTCTCCAGTTTTGTCAAACTATTTCCGTTTCATCATTACTGTCTTAGCCGTATTTCATACATCAAATCATGATGAATATATATCGTCTTTTTGCTAACAATTGCCATGTTGCTGCAATCCTGGTTTTCCTATTTAAATTTTGGAAAACAAGATCGTCTGAAGGTGAGCAATTTAGAAACACACTTTTATTCACTCAAACCTTAACAGCTGTGTATATTTCTCTTTACAATTTCTCTTCATTGCAGTATAGGTGTTTATATACATCTTTACTATTTATCAAGATTTTAATTC
This sequence comes from Yoshiicerus persimilis, assembly GCA_020352615.2. Taxonomy (NCBI): domain Eukaryota; kingdom Metazoa; phylum Arthropoda; class Collembola; order Entomobryomorpha; family Tomoceridae; genus Yoshiicerus; species Yoshiicerus persimilis. The sequence goes on from CM036940.2 coordinate 89,090,256, forward strand.
AAAGTTAACAATATTCTTTCAAATTTAAACGAAGATTTTAATTTGACAAACTTTACAGGTATATCCGGAAAAACGCAAATTCTATATGCATTGACGTACACTTTTAGATATTTGGATGTATTTACAAACTTCATTTCGTACTACAACACTTCTCTGAAGATATTCTTCGTTCTAGCTTCATATTTTATAGTTTTCGCAACGTTTTCACTTTTCGTTTCAACATCTCGACAAGAATACGATACCTTCAGGGGTTCCACGTCATAATGCCGAATGGAAAACGCCGAAACGAAAAATGTCGAATGAAAAATGCCGAAAATGAAAAATACCGAATAGAAAAATTCCGAAATAAAAAATACCGAATAAGAATAAGGCCGAAAACATCATTTACTTTCGGTGTTATTCTTATTCGGTATTTTTTATTTCGGTGTTTTTCTGTTCGGTATTTTTCATTTTCGGAATTTTTCTTTCGGCATTTTTTCATTCGGCATTTTTCATTCGGCATTATGACGTGATACCACCTTCAGGTACTATTAGTGATGTTACCATATTAAATCATATCTTTCTTATAATAATAGTAGTTAATCTATTAATTTAAATGTCTCCTATATATAAATTTACTAATAACATGTTATACAAGTTTAAAATTTTGATTACATTAATGGTGTTTAGAATAGAACGGCTGATAATTCCTGTCACAGTGCTGATGTTTCTTTTCAATCACAATGCAGATAATCGGTTAACGCAAGAAAACATTTTGGAGGTACAAAATCAAAAATATTGTGTGTACAGTAATTAAAATATGAAGTCAAAATGATATAATTAATAGTGCAATACATGAACAGTCGTTAATTAATTCAAGGGATTGCCTCCAGGTACACATTATGAACATGGGCTTAATTTATGAAATTTTCTCTCACAGCTTGGTTGGACATGGAGTATTTACATGGAAGCCGTAGCCCTGATTCCTCAACTATTCATGATTTGGAAGATGAGAAAAGTAGACGGATATGTTGGAATTTACATTGTCCTGATGGCAGCTTACAGAGGTATACAAAAACTTCTAAATATAAAATCACTGCATACTTACTATGTAAATCACAAATTCTAATAGTATAATTTATATGAAAAGGTTTATACATTGTCAATTGGGTTTATCGCTACCACTATGAATCCTACTATGATCAAATTGCCATAATTGGCGGAGTGGTTGAATCAACGGTTGGAATTTCCGGAGTTTTATTTTTTTGCTTGATCAAATTTGGCATAATTGGAAAACAGTCCTCCAACCAGAAAATCCAGCCGTCAATATATTTATTGCCTTCAGTTTATGAACAATTGGGACATGACATTTTAAATCACGACGAGAAGAATTCGAAATCCAAAGATGTATTAAAACAAGAATCTCCTCCAAGTCTCAATCAATCACAGCATTAGGAATTCCGCATAGAATTTATTTGTTGTCCTTTTTATTTCAACCAGAACATGAAAACATGAAATTATTCATACAGTATTAAACGAATACTATATAACACTAAGGTATGAATGCTAAATATAAGCAGGGCGGCCCAGAATTAACGTTAATAGAGAAAATAATCGCAAATTCATATTATAAGTGACAATACTAAAAAATTATTAATGTGTGTGCGCACCCAAAGCGATTTACTTTTCCTGGATTGGTATGAAGCAATAAAATGCAGACCTTTTCCTATCTTGTGAATCAGTAATTTGGCAACAATTTGAATACCGAGACGCCAAACCAATTTTTCCTTATCTTTCGTAAACAGGATAAATGTGATAATTGATGTGGTAACAGCCGTTATTTGGTATGTATTGATAACAGCACTATAGGCATACAGCGAACTGGAAAATTGTTTGTCATTTAGTTGTTTTCAACTTGAATTAAATGTGCTGTTAATTTAGCTTTATAAATTGAAATTAAAAATGCGTAATCTGTTATTCGTATTCGCGTTTTCTTTATTAGCTTGTTTATTTAGTACGGTAAGCACTGTTAGTTACTTAACTTTTACTGGCACAGAAAATCATACTGATTTGGGAATATCTATCCAAAAAATTGAAGGACTTCGACGTTGTGAAAACGCAAACAGTAAGATATTTTAAATTGAAAAAAGAAATTTAAAACTAACACAAAAATCATACTCTATTTTCCTATGAGTTGATCCTTCCTGTTAAATATTATGTGTACCGTAAATATATTTGTCTCAATAAGTATCAATTGAAATTACTTTCTCAAACTAATGTTTTATTAAAATGAAAAGTGCATAAGACTGACCCAACCAATTTTTTGTATTTTTTGGAATTATGTTTTAGAGACTGTTTCTAAAGTGTTCAAAAGTTTGAATAAAAAATTATACCCACTGTTTTAAATAGGTTCCAATGCATGGGGAACTCTTGAGATGCGTTTAACAAACTGCACCAATCAGCCGTGCATACTCGAAGTTGGAAAAAATGCTACTTTGAGCACATATTTCACAAACAGTACATTAAAAATCTATTAAATACATGTTATATGTATTCATTTCAATGCACCACATACTGTGTGAAAAAAATGCTTTGCTTATTATATTGCTATTCGTAAAAGAATTTCCGTGGTGCTAGTAACTTTAATATAAATAACTATACTATATTTGATACCGCAGAGAGGGGGTCGAATTTTTTGGTTTACCGTGGATTCGTTCTAGAAGGAGAAACAAATTCGACTGTGTTTCACCAGGAATACGAATGTCAATGTCAACCCAATTATCTTTATACCGTGCATGCGTCCTTCATTGTCCCACAGAATCTTATACATGGTATCCAGTATGTCATGCAAGGAGAAATGTTTTCTAGGTATTTCGGAGCATGCAGCGGAGAGGAATGCTTAGAACGAGAAATCTGTTGGGCTTTTGACATTTTAATTCAATAAATCTTTTAATTTGTATTTGATTGAACGGTTTATTTCGGTGGCATTATTAACTATTATGCGATTACGTTGTCAAGGGAACCCATCTTTTAAAGGGAGCAAAAACTTTGAATTACTTAAAAATTTAAAAAAGTAGTAATGAATAAATTATACGACAGAAGCATAATTTAAAATAATAATTCAAGTTATAAACAATTTCATATTTAATTTTTATATCAATGTCTATATTTCAAAATGCTGATTGCACAGGCAATAAACAATAAGCCGTTCGATATTCCTAGCCCACTTTGGGGCAACGCGATTCCTGGCTGCAGTTAATCAAATACTAACTCTGTAGCCTTCAAAAGGCGCGTTAGAATTTCAAGCGTAGTGCACCCAATCAAAGTAGTTTTTAGTATTTTTGTTTACAGAAACCAAAGTTAGGAATGTGTATTAAATTAATGTTTTAACTATACATTTTAATTGTACATGTACCGAGTACACATAGCCAGTGTGGGTTTCCTTTGTTTTGTTTAATTGATTGATTATCGCTATTAGTTATTAATTACATAGCGGAGGTACTAGTAATCAAATTAAGGACAACAGGTGGCAAAGTGGTATATTGACCTCTACTATATAGGAAGTGAACGAACGTCATTAAATATTATCCGATACAATAATTTTACATTCGTTACACTTTTCTAGGTATTAAATTATTTGAAAGGGGTAGCTTACTGAGTTTACTACTATTTATAATTTTGTTTTTATTAATTGTGCTACAATTTATCTGACTTTGCAATTACTTAGGCTTTTTTTGAATTTTCTTTTTAGAAACAAAAACTCATTTTCCATTTTAAAATTCCACAGGCTAAATATTTTCAAACTCGCAAAATCATAAAATTATTTGAAAACCATTGGTCCACCTCAGAAAAATAAACTGAACATTTATGGACAACAACGAGGCCTAAATCTGTGGCTGCTCTTGTTCAAATTTTTACTCCTCAACCGAAATAAAATGTGGGAATTATCGATGCAGAATTAGTTTTCTCGATTTTAAAAGCAGAAAGTTTTACTGCCATGTATTACTGCCGTTAGACGTTATAATGAATCCAAATTTCTACTACCCTTCACATTTCTATACAAACGGTATTAATTATTATAACTATCAACCAAATAATTCAAATGGATATTATGGCTCGCCGTTTTCTTCAATGCAACCACCACAGAACCTGCCTCCACCACCACCTCCACCACCACAGAATCTACCTCCACCACCACCTCCACCACCACCTTATCATCCTCCGCCTCCACCTCCTCCACCTCCTCGTCCTCCACCGTTTTTACAGTCGCATTCCCGGATACATCCACCATTGAGGCCATCTACATCATCCCGTGTATGTGTTTTTTCGGTTTCTTTTTATTGAAAATTTTTAATTTTTGAACTTTCCCAAAGTAGGGATGTTTCTGTTCAGTAATTTGGGTTTTAATAAATTATCCAGAATGTTTGTCGACGCAGAACGGGATTTCCTGCACAAACGGAAACTTCAAACAAAAATCAAAACAATTTATCAACCAGCAAAGACCGCCTACCAAATCACAACAGTTGTTGCCACCAAAATAGTCATTTTGGTTGCTTCAATTCAAAATGCTTAAAAATGTCCGAGATTGATATTGCTTGGTGGAAGGAGGCCGCAAGAAACTCAGATCGTAATTATAGTCGCTCTAGTTCACAGAAAACAGATGAACCCCGTTCAGTGGACCCAACAAGAAACTCAGATCGTAGTTATAGTTGCCCTAGTTCACAAAATACAAATAAACCCCGTTCAGATGACACAACAGGTATGATTTGTTTATTTTATTATCAACTGCTTTAAATGCTCCTGCTTTTGTAATAATCCATTTTAAAGACATATTAATATTTTCGAAACAAATTATGGTAGCCCTTCTGCAAAGAAACGTTACTGCCATCGTTTTGGAAAAGTTAACGACAAACAAGCAAGGTAAGAACTTATTTAATTGAAATGTTGTCATAATTGAAACAAATGAATTTAAAGAATAATCTTTTTCAACAAGTATGGCATGATAATTTAATAAGAAAGATAAAGAACAAAATTAAACGAATTTCGAAAAACATCTATAAAAGAATAAAAAATTTTTCATTTAAAACTATTCAGTCTTGGCTTAGAGACCTTTAAAAATTATGAAAATATACAATAGTAGTTTCCAAAGTAATGGTAATATAAAAGTTTAATAAAGGAAGGAATGTAATTTATGTATAAAATGAAGCCATCAAAATAATCTATTTATTAATAGTTAATACGCCTCAACACACACCGTTCGTTCTTCAGGAAGGGAAGGATTACCTAAATTTCAAACTTGATTGTCCATTATCGATCATCTGTAAAATAGGCGCAAGCCACTTAAAGCGATTTCAGTCTGAGAATGAGAAGATTAGATTTTGTAATGGGTCAGGTCCATTTTGTTCCTTTGTTGACCGTTTGCGGTTCCCCGCTGACGAAAATTTGATAGTTTCGGAAGCCAAAAAAGCAATTTTGATAGCAAAGGTATTTGGAGTAAAGACCAGGGAATCTATAGAAAGAATACTTTTGAAAAGAATGGTAAGATGATATAATTTGTATTTGTATGCATATAAATACAGTGAAACGTTACTGGAGTACAACCGTGTTTTTTGTGACATTTCAGAACGGAATTACCGGTGGGGGAGTGAAACATAACGCTTCCAGACGAATGACTTTGATGTACTTTCTGTATGTGCTATTGATAACAGAAAATGTTAATAGTCACTTATTCGATGGGTTTGGTCAGCCCTTCTGCAGATTCTTTGAACCTCAGCTTCCAAGTTTGTTTAGGAATTTGGTGGACGACGTAAGAATTTAATTCGCTACAAATATTCTGTTCAGTGGCGTAATACTTTGAAGTATACTAAGAAATTAGATAATATCAATGATTAGGTTTTTCTGGTTTTTTCTGGTTTCATCTGCGTGCGTTCAATTTATTTACAAATATGTACAATATTTGGCCCAAGATTGTTTTTAACATTTTAACCGGTTGATCCAATATTTTTACATTATTTTTGTAGAAACTGTAGTTTTGTTTCACATTTCAAAAATATTATGTTGACAGGTTATCGTTATATTATTATCTGTGTGTAGTCTTTCTCTAGCTTCTCTTTAGTTTTAGACCTTGATTTTGGAGAATTTTGATAAGAAGCTACAAAATTTACATGCTTTTTATTTTTGTTAAATTCTTTTGTTCTCTTTTGAAGAATCAAAATTTTATTTTGGTAGTGGGTTGTTTATTTGCAGTAATATTAATTTACTTTTGGTCACCATCATAACTGTGATTCTAAAATAACAATATTTTTGGGAAATTGTTTAGGCTTCTGATCGAGGCAAACAACATTTGTACTCTCTAAGATGTAAACTAGACTCATATTTATCAAAGAGCTGTTTAAGACAAATTGACAGCAACGATTTCTGGATAAACGTAAAAAATGGTAAGTTCGCCATTTATTTCTGTATAAAATGGAGAAAAGCAAACTTATTTAGTTTTTCATAGATATAAATGTAGAAATTGTTTTCCCTTTTATGCACACTTTTTCTAAAATTTCACTTGTACAAATTTAAACTGTCACTGAACTTATTATCCTTGCAAAATTCCAATTCTTCTGAATAAAAACCTTTTTATATATTACTACCACAGTTGTATATTTTTCAAAAATACTTCTTCAATATCACGCAATTCATATAATTTTATATTGTTATCTGTAATTTTCTTTAGTAATGCTATCTGCAAATTAAAAACTACTTTAATCGTTTTGTTCAACATTTCAGATATTGTAAGGAACTCCCTCCCCCTCCCTGTAATGCAAACAACGATATTACCTTCATCAAGGGGTAAGTCAATCGTTTACTTTTTTATAAAATGAAAAGAATTTATTTAGTTTTTTTAAATAGTTTCCTAATTTTCAATTTTCTCACAAATGTCGACGCATTCTAAATTAAAAACCACCAGTCTAACGTACCACGGAACTTATCCTCGAGAAATTCCAACTG